>JAUYWI010096197.1:0-22998 GCA_034780595.1 Parotoplana pacifica | reverse complement strand
TAACGCCTTCGGATTTCTCTCTTTGGGAAGTGATCAAAAATTCTGTATGTGATGCACGACCACGCAACAACTTTAACAACTGAAAAACCAGATCGTTGCCAGTTTCGGCCATATCACTCCAGAAATTTGTGATGAGTAGAGCTCGTCAGTGCTTGGAGGTTGAAGGAGGACAGTTTGAATATTTGTAATGCAATTTATTTGTATAATTTATTTAAGTCTATGTTTACTTACTATGTTTAATTACTAAATAAATATTTCCTGTTCAACATTATAAAAAAATAAACTATGCCCGGTAACTTATTCACCACCCTGTATTTGTTATATTTTAAAATAAACCATTTTAATGAAAATCCATTTATGTGTAGTTAAGTACTTGAAATAATAATATTAAAATTGTTTGACAATTATTTCTTTAAAACTAATATAAATAATTATTGGACTATAATAATAAAATTGTGATGTTTGTTAATTTGCATTATTAATTGAAAATTAATATTTCAGAAAATCCACAGAGTAAAAAAAATGTTTTTATGTCAGTTTTTGAACTTATAATTGAAATCTTTACTCTATGGTATATCTTAATAATATCTTTTTAAATAGTGAAAATTAACTAACATCATACTGATAATTTTCATATTAAAGTTCAATAATTAGAATACCATCTATATTTAAATAAATAAAATAGAATAAATCATAATATCTAATTAACTTAATAATAATAATTATTTATTTAGTCCAATAAAAGGGACAGGAGGCCACAGTCTCTTTTGAGGTCTAGTTGGACACCGTTTATAATTAAAATAATACAAATACAAATACTAAAAAATACTGCGCGAGTACTTAATAACAAAAAATACTTCAACCACACTACACAACACAATGCAAATTGCCATATACCAGATACACAATTAAAAATAAAACATATACAATACAAGTAGCTACATTGCAATTTTAATTCCACTGACAAAGAGAATTTTTCTTAGTTAATTCTGTATATTTATGTACCTATAGGTATACTTATGTATACTTATTTATATAATTCGTGGTGAGATCATTTTTAAATGAATTATGATTTTCAATATCTTTTATGGTGTTTGGAGTATTGTTCCATACTATAGCAGCTGAGTCAAGTACTTTATTGATATACATAATTGTAACTCTCACTGGTTACTATCAGGTTTCTATTATTTCTAAGAATTTTATTTGATAGATTAGGGTTTGTTGATATAAGGTCATTAAATATTTTAGGATTATATATTTTTCTTTGAATAATTAGGTATAATCATATTTTTAATAGGTCTTTTATTTTTATCATTTTTACTTGTTTATGGAGTTTATTTGTACTGACTGTAGAGTTTTTTTTTTTAAATAAAATATTTAGGATTCTATTTTGGGATTTTTGGAGTTGTTCAAGCCAAAGGTTGTTTTTCTTACCATATATCTCAATTGCATAATTTATTTTTGATAAAAATAGAGATTTGTATAACAATATTTTCTTACTTTCTGATAAGACTTTTCTTAAGGCAAAGCACAAAGGTATTTGTTTATTTATAATATTGTAAATATGCTCATTCCATTTATGATTGTTTTGTATTGTGAGACCTAAGTATTTAGTTTTTGATGTTTCTTGAATTTTAATATTTCCTAAAGACAGTTTTAAATTTGGAGGATTTCTATTAGTTTTTCTAAATATTAGATAGTATGTTTTGTCTAGATTGGTTAATTTATTTGCAATTAACCATTTGTTACATTCAGACAATGCATATTTGCTACGTTTTCTAGTTCTTTAAATGTTTTAGCAATACAAAATAAACTGGTATCATCTGCAAATAAATTGACCTCATACTTATGTGATAAATATTTAATATCATTTATATATAAAGTAAATAAAATTGGGCCGAGCACACTACCTTGCGCACTCCATAATGAATTGATGAGGTTTGTGATTTTATGTTATTTAGATATGTAATAATATATCTGTTTGTGAGATAACTTTTAAGTAATCTATTAAATGGTCCTCATATGCCATACAAATCAATTTTTTAAAGTAAAATATGAACATCTAAACTATCAAATGCTTTTCTTAGATCAATAAATATGCCTAGTACCTTTTTATTTACATTTAGAAATATGTATATAATCATGTGTGGTTATTAAAGCATCAATGGTGCTGTGATACTTCCTGAATCCAAATTGTTTGTTGTATAAGATTTCATTTTCTTCAATAAATTTTATGAGATTTAGCTGCTAGGTTATTGAGAACATCATATCATTTTAAAATAGTAAATAATATTTTATTTAGTTTTAAATTGTTACAGATAAATTGAAAAATAACTTAGTGTTTTCGACAAAAATGTTGTTTAGTTCTATGTATTTATAAGCAGTCAACTTGAAATATGAAAACATGAATTAGAATACTTGAATTCTTAATTATGATTCAACTTTTTCCAATAGAATTAGACATATTAAATTATATTATCAATAATGTACTTTTCCCCTGATATTTTGCCCTATCTATGGCCCAAAACAAAAAGGAAAAGTGATGGAACATATGCAATTTTTGGAGCTTATAAGGTCACTTAATTTTTGACAAAGTTTGGCGCTTTTATCATTTTTGTAACTAAATTACCCCTATTTTCTAATTAAACCGACTAACTATAAAGTTGAATAACCTACTGCTTCTGTGATTACTGCCAGTCTACAATTTTTGTGGGAGTGTGAGGTAGAATTCACAGTAGAAAGTTACCTCGTATTTACATGAATGAGCAAAACTAATAACAATTGGTGTAAGACAGCTTTTACAAAAAGATTAAAGTTTGGAATAATTTTGTGTCATAAAATTTTATTCTTTTACCTTATTTTTCTTTCAAAGCCAGTCTGGTACTCGGGACATCAATAATGCACATGAACTATAAATTGGGTCAATGAATTTGTTTTACATTGTAAAACATTCGCTTAACCTTTCTATCTCTATTTATCCAATTAAGCAATTAAAAGCAAGTTTAGATTTTCCAGTTTGATAAAGCCCAGAAGTCATCATTTTATGGCTTCAAATAAAAACAGCATCTTTTCAGGATCAAATGAATACTACGAAATCATGTGCATCTTGATCTACACCCAAGCTGAAGCACGATAAGATGGTCAGCCAAGCTGGAGATTGAAAGTACTATCTAGTTTATCCAAAATTTAATATTCATGAATCAATCCAGTCTGAAATAAAAACTGTAAAGTTGTTAAAATGCAAAACAATAACAAGAAATATGGTGAATTTTGACCAAGTTTTATGTGTGCACAACCATAACTCTGCCCAGAGGTGCGCTAGAAATTATTTGATTTGCATAAATCATGTTCAGCAAGCTAGTAATAGAGTAATTTTCCAGGTCAAATTTTAATGTGTAACTTTTTACACATGTAAAATATATAATGTTAGAAATATGTTGTTTATCTGGAACATTTTAGACATTTAATTTTCTGAAATATTACAGACCAAGGTGTAGATAGGACACTTCAGTCCCCCTTTCTCTTCATTTCTGTATTTTTATAAGTAATGTGGATATACATTTTTATTATAAGTATAACTTCTAATCTCATTTGTATTTTCCATTTAATAAATGTCTTTTTTTAAATTTCAGAATATCTCTTGTAATAATGTTGTTGGTTTATATTTAATGGCCGTAAATGTCATGTCCCATTATCCTGACATCAATGGTATGAGAACAGGAAGCAATCACAGTGGTCAAATGCGCCAGAGTGCCTCTTTATTAGATCAATTTATTCTACAGCTAAAAGATGTCAAAACAGATCGACTCAGAGTTCTTGATGATTTGCATGATTTTTTGGGTCAAAATAACTGTCCTTGGTTGGGAAATAGGCAAGATAGTGAATCTCAGTTGTTGCAATGTCTTGCAGTGTGTCTTCAAACTAACAACTGTGATGTACGACAAAAAACCATAGGCATTTTCTGTGATTTGATACCAGTGGTCACTTCTAATTTGTTAGATGAGTACATGTCATCAATTTTACCTTATTTGGTTCCTTGTATAGGTGATGCAAAAGTACTTTTACGGAAATCTGCAATTCGATGCTTCCATACTTATTTGAAATTTACACATGATTTTGGGCATGCAATGCGTAGTTTAGTACGTTATGGTGTTGAAAATGAAGATGCAGAAATTCAACGTGATTGTATTCTATCACTACCTAATTTGTTAACTAATGATTTCAACCGAAAAGATTTCCAAGAATTGGTGCATTGTTTGGCAAAAAAGTTATTGGCACGTGAAGAAGTTGTATGCAACGGTGCATTGATGTCATTAGAAAACATTCGCTCTGTTGTAGGTGAAGAAGTGTTTACATCTTATCTAAATCGTCTTTCATCTCCGCTACGTAAATATTATTATCGCGTGTCTGAACGTGATCCTGAACTTGTACCATCTAATTCATTGAATGCTACGGGTTACCATTTGGTAGAAAATAATCCACCAGCATCTAATAGCAACAGAAGTTCTGTGTCACCTAGGAATTTACAAAATTCACAAAACGAAGGTCAAAATATTGTAGATTCTATAGATAATTTCTCTAGAAACGATTCAGTAGATTCCACTACACGCTCCTCATCATTAGCATTTGGAATTGTGCCAAAATCTTTAATGGACCAACTTGATGAAGGAGAAGATTTTCGTGTACGTGCTCAAGCCGTTGAAGATCTTAAAAACATTATTCGTGATTTTGACAACTTAGAACCATTAACAGTAAATCAACAACTTCCAAGTTTTTTAACTTTTCTAAATAGTCTATTAGAAGATTCGAATTTTAAAATTGTGACTGTTACATTAGATATATTGTTTTTAATTGTTTCACGTTTGGGCACAAGTATAGGTGCACATCAACGACAGATTATATTGGCCATCTCTAAGCGCTTAGGGGATTCTAAAATTGTAGTTCGTCAAGGAATTATGAAATTGGTTATGCTTATAATGCAAGTGCTCACTCCTGATAGAATTTTAGCTCAAATTTGTGAAAATCTCAGTAATAGGAATTTTCGAGTACGGCAAGAGACGCTGAATATAATTATTGCTTCGCTTCTTACTTTCCCAAGTGTTGATTTTGATCTTCCATCACTATGTCGAGTATTGGGGCCATGTATAGTCGATTCAAAGCGGCAGGTAAGGTAGACTGTATTTATTGATAATTTTAAAATAATATTACAAGCATTGCATTATTTTATACACCAAGGTACTATATGTTGCATTTGGTAGCTATCAGAAATTATGCACTGTTAAAATATAGGAAAGGGTTGGGAAAAAAACTCTTTCGTTAACCTAGTTTTTGATTATGGATGATTTTCTAATAATAAAAACGGTTAATAACTTGATATGAAAATCGGTGTTCATATCCTGATACTGTAAAATGCCTTTTAATAAGATATACGAGTATAATGAAATTGACTATTAACCTGCAATAAATTACCGTAATCTGAAAATTTTGTATTCAGTATACATTATTCCCATTTTACACGTATTTTTTAATTACATGTCAATCATCTTGAGATCAAGATTTAACTAAATAAGAGCGGTAATGAAGATTTGTGTTTGTGTCACTAAATTAATATACACATGCTCATGGCATTTGACAAAGAATTTTCTGTTAGCAGCCCCACTGTTTATAACAAATTATATTTCGGTAACCCAGAAATTTTCACTGGTCGTTTCTTCAATTTTGCAATACTAAGTATTTCCAGATACAGAAGTTAAGAATCTTTTTGAAGCACAACTAATTTATCTTGTTAGGCTCTATATTCGTATATTAATATTGCAAGACGAATACTTCCAAGATGTACATGAATTTATTTGTTAATCAGGTACGCCATACGTGTCTAGAATGTATTGCTGTGGTTGCTCAAGGTTTGGGTGCAGGTCGTCTTGCACCTTTAGTACAGGCTGTTGAAGGCGTTGAAGGCAGTCGAGAAGGTGTTGGTGTTATGCAAGCTGTACAGGCTCGGCTAGCTCGTCGACAGCTTCCAAGGATTAACACTGATGGACTTGTTGAATATGCGAATCCATTACCTTCATCAGCTGGTGAGTATATTTTTAGTAGTCATATTTTTGTAATTTTCAAGTATATATTTATTATACAAAACCCTCCAAAAATATGAAAATCATTGAAAGATTTCTTCATGTGTCTTTTCATTGCAGGAGTAGCTCGAAGGTGTTCTATGCCGAGCTCTGTTAGTGGTTCATCAGTACATAACAGTAATTCTTCCGTTCACAGTGGCGGCCCCTCTCCTGTGTCCGGTGCATCCGTACGTATTGGGGCTGACGAAGAGTGGATATTAGCCGGAACCACCAGTGCCGGTTCACTTCGTCAGAGACCAGCTGAACTATTAGATTTGGAAGCTTTTACGTCTGAGACCGATTCCTATGGTAATACAATGCTTGTCCCATTTTTTGCCCTGGGATGTTCACGTTTCATTTCTGAGTATTATCATGTTGTAATTTAGCTCGTGGTAATGGTGGTGGCAGATACATCTCGTCAGGTAAAGGCAATCGAACCAAACTTCCTTGGGAGACTTCTGTTGATGGTGGATCTGATGCAGATGTCTTACGTCAGCATCCCTCTTCTCCAATAATGCGAAGATCAGTCCATGGACAAACAACACAACAGAGTAGCCCAAACCCTTCAAATCTTGATGCCGTAGTGAGTGTTAATAAAATTCTTGCAGGGAAATCCATATTGTAATATTCATTTTTATTTAGGCGCTGTAGTATAAACTGAGTAAATACTTGTACTTTCAAGATAGATGTACTTTTTTAATATTTCTTTTATATATGTAATTCAGGATTTTATTCAACTTATATTAATCTAGTTTAATATTTTATGATTTGTGTATTTTTACTTAGAATGCTAAATCTGCACTTTCCTTAGTTGGATGAAAGAAATTAGATTTATTGACGTCTTGATATTGTAGTATTGCCTGTTCATTTATAATTCCCATCTAGATTTCTAAAGGCGACTGTTAGGTATATCTTTCACTTGATTCAGTATGTACTACTCTTTTCTCGTAATTATGTCTACTGATTGTGACTGATCTATGTATTTCTTTTTGGTTTGCCAACTGAATTATGCATAATCTAAGTTTGATGAATCTGGACATCTTCTAATCCTATAATGTAGGGAAAGTGGTTTCAGCTGTCTTTTGTATCTTATGGTGCTTTTTCCTAAGTGTATGGAGTGGATGTTGGCTATCCATTGCTTTATGATGTTTTATACAGGACAATTGGTTAGTAGGGTACAACCATAGTAACTTTATTGTGATATAAATAGGATTTGCTTAATTGTTAAGTATCTGGTTTTGCAAATATTTTTCAAAAGTTATTTTCTTTTATAAATCACTTGCTTACTTTATCTTATTTTTCTAAGCCCCATTTTTCCTGATATTTAATTATAGCTTCAATCTACATACCTATATTTTCTGTTCATAATACTTATTATGTAATTTTACGGGTTTTTTTGTTCTCATTTGTAAATCATGATTTAGTAATTGGTTTATTATTTTCGATCGGTGTATTAAATTCGTTTCTTTTAAATTTAAATTGACGTAAATTTATATACACAAACCAGAACATGATGAAAAAAAGCTTTTAGTCATTATTACCTTGATATCATTGAAAAAATGATGATTGTGTAATATAAACTATTTTCTCTAGTTTGTGTATACGTCAATATTGTTTTAAAAAATAATAAACAAGATTATTTTTAAAAAACGCTTATTTCGGACACCTTATAAATATCTATTCTACCGTCCTGCTCAGAATCGTTGTTATCGCCCTGGAAGACGCGTTGGTAAAGTTAACGGTAGTTATGCTAAACGATACGCTTCTATGGATAGCCTACCTACTAAGGAATCACCACCTTTTTCCTACAATCCTGCTGCTTTTACAAATCCAGCCTTTTCAAATTTAACTAATGGCCGTGGACCAAAGGGTCAACAAGCTACCTATAATTCAATCAATAATTATGACCATACCAAACCGCAAAAACATTCCCCACCGAAGAAAAGACAGGTTTGTCGATTGAATGGTGTGATAGTACAATTCAAATTCGACTTAGTTTGTTGTGCCATTTTATCACTGTGCCTTTTTAGATATCACTATTACCTACCCTATTAACCATTGGCGTTTATTATATATTCCACATAACTTTTCATTAGTTTTCATTGGTTATTTATGATTTTGGTTAATTGTATGCTATTTGAAGGTTATTTAATTCAAATAAAAAGTCTGTGAATCTATTGTGTTAGAAGGGATGCAAAATTTAGGAATGTGTAACACTATTAAATTTATGTTTTTAGAAATTTGTCTTTAGTATTTAAATAAAGAGAAATTATTTATTACACAATAATATATTAGTTATTTGTGATTCGGTCCACCTTTAAATAAAAATCCGTTATTATGTGCTCTAAGTGTTCTATTATTTTATGATATCGTATTATCACAGAATATATAGAGATCAAAACTTGATATTTTTATATTTGTAAGTTCATTAAAACTAAGTTTGTTTGACTAATTACACAAAAAATAATTGAGACCCTCCAAACAACACGAAATATATCACGGAAATTAAATATAATTTACAAACATCAATCAATAGTAGCAAGACATCCATCTGTATACTAGTTTCGGAGTATTTGCCCTTCATCAGTACAGAGCAGGATTCGATCCCGGGTCCTTCTGATTAGCATTATAAACCCTGAAACACGAGCTAGCCTATCAACATTTGGCTTTATGAATATAAGTTATGAGTTTATAAAACAACCTGCGTACAACTTCAAAGCTGAATTAAAAGAGAACTAAATCTCAAATCTGGAGAACACAGGCCAGTAAATATCCATTTGAGAACCTCCAAACAACACGAAATAAATTTCAGTAACTAAATATAATTCATAAACATCAATATTAGCAGGACATCCATCTCTAATTAGTTTAGGGGTATTTTCCCATTCCCATCATCTGTACAGAGCAGTGGCCTTCTGAATTGAGACTTAGTTCTCTGACAATTCAGCCGTGTCGTTGTATTCAGGTTGTTTATAGACATTAAATCTACAACATTTGGCTTTAAAAAATATAAGTTATAAACATCGATATTGGTGGGCGAACTCGTGGCCCAACGGTTAGATTACTTGCATGCTAATCTTGCATGCCCAAAACTTGTATACAGATGGATATCCTGCTAATATTGATGTTAATGAAGTATATTTAATTTTTGTAATTTATTTAATAAATATTATTATAAGTATACGAAAATGTATATATTTTGATAGACATTGTTCAGCTATCGAAAAAATTGGATGCATAAATATTGATATATGTACATTGTATAATAATTTTTTTTGTAATTAGTAAAAAACTTAGTTTTAATGAACTTACAAATGTAAAAATATTACCAAAGTTTTGATTTCTACATAAATACGATATCACAAACCAATAAAACAGTTTACTATTTCAATCAACTCAAATTACCGCTTAGTTGATGAAATTAGGTCAACCTATTTATAAGTGCCCTAATTTAATAGTGTTCCATTTATCTTTGTTTTATTTTATTATAGTTCTGAAGATTGAAATCTATATGACTTGTTAAATGAACTACATTTTAATAATTGTTTTAGCTAATTTTATTTTATTTATATAAAACTTAATGTATAGATTTTGCACTGCTTGTTGTTTCAAACAATACTGCAAAATGATATATTACAACGTAGGTTCTATAAGCCATTTATTTATATTCATGCATGCTGACATTGACATTATTTAAACCAATCTCCTATTATTTAAATAAAAATTGCAATAGTAGTAACTATGTAATGCCTCAGATATTGGGGAAGGTATTTTGCCTATAACTTAATACAATGGTAAGTAGTAGATGTTTTAGTGCAATCTTGAGTTACTTTTCTTATTCTTTATTCGTTTGACTTCCTTTTCTCAAGTAGAGTAGAGCTAGATGTCCAGACACTTGTTGTAAATTCATTCATACTGCTGGATCGTGTAGGACTAAACACGTATAATAAGTCCTTTCCTTCTACGACATTGTTTCCGTTTTGTATAGGTAACCGATGATTCAAGAAAAGCACCTGCACCTGTCCAATCCTCCGGAAATGGCCTCCTTACTCACAACAACAGTGCAAGTGAAGTCCAGCATCAAGGTCATCAGAATAAGAAGTTGACTCAACAAATTCGCTCTAATAATGGTTCCTATGCAAGACTTAGCAATGCTGAAACCACGAAAGGTAAACCGGTACAAGATAGGTATTTGGAACAATTTATTAAAAGGTATCTGTAGACTGCATATTTTGTATTTTCTTCTCTATATTGTTCTATTTCCCATTAATAGAGGTACATTTTGTCATCTACTAATCTTCTTTAGCTATTTAATGATGGGGAGCATTGAATTTCTCTCTTAGAACTTGTTGATATCTTACCAGAAGAGTGTTTGTAAAATGTCGGAGTTGATGTACCTAACTACAAAAGGTTGAAGAAAGTAGGGATATCTATAGTTTGTTTTGAATATTAATTTCCTTAATCAATATTGATGGATATATTTCTAAAGTTGTGTAAATATTACATAGATTGAAAATTTTCGATTGTATTGTAGCCACCTACTGTATGTTGGCTATTTAGAGAGTTAAAATTGTATTGCTCTTTCACTGTGAACAATGTCTTCAATTGAATGAATCTGGGTTTCTTTTTTTAATTTTGTTGAAGTTTTGTTACTTGTTACTCAAATATTTCAATGCACAGTTAATATATGTAGTTACTGTAGCTGTATAGTTGCTAACTGATTTTGATCTGTTGCGTGTCTTTTGATCTGATATCTCTATTAATGCACATATTGTGTTTCTATAGTATTCTCTTAATTCTCTTCCTATCAAAGTTAACAGTGAGGGACATATTATGGATATAGTAATGTTACATACCTCTAACAATATTGAGATGAGAATGCACTTTTTATATCGCATTTCCTTAATGTACTTACATACAAATGTGACTGAGCGCATGCGTTTTATTTGCAGGTCTTATATTGTATTTATAAAACAGAACTTCATTGATTTTTAAGTTTGTTAAACTGAGAAACTACCTCAGACTGTCGAAAAATGTTTGGAATGTAGTAAGAGTTGGGAAACTCATTTTTATATTATTTTGTTGGTTAATTAATTTTGTAAATTGATGATAGCTAGAGAAGAGTTGATGCACAGCTAAAGTGTAATTTCAAATAGTTAAATCAACTTTTGTTTAACGTCTAGTATGCTCCTATATGGGAACGACGTATGTTGACATATCATTTTAATAAAATCGATGGTTCCTCATTATAAAATATTTAGTTATAAAAATTTAATTTAATCATTTATGCTTAAATATTTTACAATGTCATACACTCCATCCTATAGAGAAACAAAAGTTGATTTAACTAATTTTAATTTACACTTTTAATTAATTAAATTAATATACAGTTACATACAGTAATTCCATGTATATAATTTAATATCCAGGAAAAAATTTATAATATTTTCTATTTGTTAATTCTTTTTGTTCAGCTATTAATTTATGAAAATGTAGAGAGGAGAGAATATCATTTATTTTAAGGATATACCCAAAATAACTGAACAAGTGTCGCTATAGATATTTTTAGTAGATTTTTTTAAAGTTATCTGATTAACATCGTATACCTAATATCCGCACATTAAGCGAATATTTGGTTTATGTGTTTGTTTGAAAGTAGGATTCCAAATTGTGTGTATTTTTATTTTTCTATTCCAGATTCTTCCAAATCGCATGAAGCAACTCAAAACAACTCTAACATGACGACTAATACAGGTGCATTGCCCATTCCTCTCAAACCAGCTCTGGCCAGAAGCGCTGGCAAGAGACCTCGCAAGTCTGGTCCCATTCCTCCCATTTCTCATGCCTCCGAAAATAGTAATAAGCAGTCCAATTGCCCTCCAGTCGCTAATCGAGGTGGCAGACAGTATTATTCCGGTCCACCTGTTCTGGCATCCTCTGCGGCATTTGGAAATAAGGAAGAGAAGCAGTGGGAAACTGGAGGTACGGATGAGGAGGAGGTCAATCCAGATGGCGATGTAAGTTGATTTGAAATTATTGTTTTTATACACGAGTTTGTAGGCATCGATTAGTACAATGATTTGACCATTATATTGTATGTGAAGTTCAATTAATCTCACTGTACTCGTATAATTGTTTTTCCAAATTTATGAATGTGAAATTAATTCTTATTATATTGAGTTAACATAACTGGGATGTTGGATTTAACAGTATGAGTTTTTATACCGAGTAGGTACTGTAAACTACAGAGAATGTAATAAATATTATGTAGGTATACTACAAAATGATATGCGATGACAAAATATCCTTTAACTATTTAGTAGCTTGTTTAATCAAGTGATTTTACTGCTATTATTATTTAGTTATTGACCACTAGGCATCAAGCCAATGCCTCGGTATATTACATCACAAATGGATTGGGATACTACAAGGTAAACTGTATTCGCTAGCTCTTCCACATTATACTTCCTATTTTTTGTGCATTCTATTAGCAGACTTTTCAGCTATTAATAATACAATTAGCAAAATTATTTAATAACTATTTTTGCACTATAAGGCTCTTGCTTTGAATACACAACAATTCTCCTTCTAAAGATGTATATGTATATGCTGACGCTAGGAATGGATGCTACAAATATTTGTGGTTGTTTTGAAGAAATTAGTTTGTTTAATCAGCCTTTAATGAAATTTTAGGGTGTTGGTGCATTTCTCTCAAAATATGTGCTAGCTACAAATTTTTAGTTATCTTGGCAACTTTGGTTCTTGTGTCTTTTTCAAGATTTTTTTATGATCACTTTTCTTAAAGAGGATTGTCTGAATGCGGCATTGATTTTCTTCTGCCATTGTGTGATGCTGATTAACATTTTTATGTAGGTTGTTGATTTCTTATTCCTTTCTGTATTTGTTAGCTGTATTTCTGAAAGATATTTCTTTCTTCTCTCTTGCCCATTTTTTATGTTGATCTTGGTTAATACCATGAGTTTGTTTGTACTGTTTAATTAAAATATTATTTTTCTGATATTCGATAGTTATTATGAAATTGTATTTTGGTGATTAGAAAGTTCTACGCCAACCATTATTAAACTACAATCATATCAGTGCCGATGCCTTCAAAATGAGACCAAGAGGGTAGAGAAATTTGCCTGGTGAAATATTTTCAATATTAACAGCCTTGAACTACTATTTTGTAATATTATGTATTTTCTCTAGCTGAATAATTTGCACACATAGCTTGCATTTTTAAGTTGCATAGCAACATAAGCCAGATATAAACTAATATTTTGTTATTAATCCGTGTAGAATTTGTTTCATTCTTTTAAAGCTACGAGTATTAGCATTATATATGTACGAATACTCAGTAGCATAGAGTAGGGATTATAGAATAATGACTGATGTAAAATTATATGAAAGTACTTAGTTTTCTACGTCTTAATATACATTTTGAATATAATAGATTCTATTGAAAGTAAAATTAAAATCCCAACTATCTTATATAAAAAAGTTTTTTATTATACTACTTTTTTATTACATCAAACTAGATAAGTAATATTTTTAATAAAAAAATAAAAATCCATAAAAATATTTTATATATACTTAAACAAGATCTAATTGAGAAAATATGTTTATTAAGATACAATTATGTACAATTATAGTAACGGGTAACAAAATTAAGATAACAAAAAAATTAATATGATAATTTAAATGGTATTATGTAATATGTAATATCATACAAATAAATTAGAGCAGAGTCATGTTTAGTATGTACCAAGTCCTTGGTATGTACATAAATTATTCCGAAAACAATATCAATCTGTCCATATAGAACCATCTAATATAAAATCTTTATGAAGATTTAAAAAATCAACGGGCACATTATTAAAAATAGCAAATCTTGGTAACCCATATACATTAATTAAATATTATATAAAAATTGTTAGCAGTATATAATATTAAAAATATGTTGTTCAGTCCAGCTACATTCTTGTACCAAGTTTTGTCTGTTCAATTTTGTAATCATGCCTAATATTTTGGACATAGAAAGTAGTTATATCCTCATAATAGATTTTTATACATTCTATGAAGTAGGAGGTAATATATTTTTAAATTTTCAACAGATTTATATGAAAGAAGTAACTTTTATACGTCTGCAAATATATTTAAAATACTACAAAAAATCTTATCTTAAATTAAATAAACATACCAGCATTATTGACTAAACTATGGCTTGGTGTGTCTTATTATTCATATTTTCAGAAACTATACGCAATTTTAGCTATTAGTATTTAAGAACTTTCGTTAAAATAGTAATTAATATTTTTTATAAAAATACCTAATAACAATATTTATACATATTTATACATTTACCTCTCTATTCTTTGGTATATGAATGAAATCCATCATTTCCACTTAAATCTCCAGATCTGTTATTACAATTGATTGCTGAGCATAATTGACCTTTACCAATCATTATTCTAGTGTACTAAATTAAGATGTGGTCAGAAAAGAAACTACTTTCGCGCGTCCTTAGTAACTATCTTGGAGTCATTACTCTATGTATAGGTACTACTCGATGCTCAGTAGTAACATCAGAAATAAATATGTTTTACCCCCTACTAATAAAGGTATAAATGATGTTTTATTAACGGTTTTAGATAAGCGGATCTTTAACGGGAATACGAACATCCGCTTCAAAGAAAAAGGCCATTAAGGTATTTGCAGAAGCTGAGAAGAAATCTTCTACTTCTTCAGCTCCTCCTTCTTCTCCAACAACTCCGAAATCTTCTCAGAACTACAGGTGAATTTATTTAGGAAGCATTTTTACATATTATATTCTAAAATAATTAATTATATTTTTATATTTATTGAACGTTTTTCAAAATAATATTTTAATTATCACCTTCCTATCTCCATAGAGATATAAATATTTCTGGCTATTGCATCCATATCTGGTAGCTGTACGAGGGAGGGGTGATCTAAAATTTCCCGGATTTCTATGGAAAATGAATATATACTTCTATGATATTAATTCTAATGATTAATCAATGGCATAAATGTTATTCATAAAATTAAATTTTAATTTAAAAACAGATTTATTGCATTTAAAAGATGAATTTGAAAGATGAACAATGTACAGCAGTTACATTTTGCGCTATCGATTAGGTAAATCTGCAACTGAAACACATAATATGATGTTAGATGCAAATCAAGAAGAGGCAATGTGTAGAACTACAACATTTGAATGGTTTTCAAGATTTTTAGCTGGTGGTGAAAGGATATCGTTTTGTCACAGATGATGCTCTCAATTTGAAGATTACAAGAACATTAAATGATATCTCACGTCATGCATTCAGAACTGCATTCCAGATGTGGCCAGAAAGGTGGGATAAATGTATCAGCGATGCAGGTCAATATTTTGGATCGTAATTAGGGATATTCCCCAAAACTGCTTTAACTGACTTTTATTGCATTGTTATAATACTATCTATATTGATATGTTAATAATATTTATAAATATTATATAAATTAATAAATATTCATATTATATTGGAAATCCGGGAACTTTTTGATCACCACTCGTATTTCATCATACAAATCTAAAGGATACAGTAACAAAAGTAGACAGATTTATTTAACAAACGTTTTGTGTGTTTGATGTTTTATTGCGCCCTTACACACTTACATATATCTAATAGGCTATTCCTAGTTACTCAAAAGCTGTTAGGTCGGGTAGCCGCCGCGCGAATCCTATCTAATCAATGGTGCTTGAATTATGGAAAATAGGGTTGTTTTGCCAAGTTTAGTATCTACTATAAAGGGTTTCTAATATTTTGTGCTAAATTTGGCTTTTGAGTTAACTCTGTCTTATGAAATGCTTGAGGTAGAAGAAAAAAACTAAAACGAAACTAACAAGAATATTATTGACCCTCCATAAAATGGATTTTGTTCAATGAATAAATATCGCTATGGCAAATATTAAAATAGTATGCTAAATTAATATACCTTTTTGTTATTACACATATGTACGTGATTAAATGTATTAGGCCCATGTATCATTTCCTGAACTCATAAAATATGATTTATATTGTCCTTGTTTAAATTCAAAACACACAATTGTTTGCTATTTACTGTATGAATTCAAATCTCAGATAGATTATTATTGATTTTAAACAGTTTGGCTTTTATTTGTCACATCAGTACTTAATGTTTGTATTCTATAATTTGACATTTAGTTTGTTCATTACAAATAATGCCATATTACAAGAAGTATTGTTTTAAGTGTTGGTTAATGTTCATAAAATTGGTCTGTACCAGTAGCGAACTATCTAGCTGGCTATGATCTAGACTATCAGTTATGAAATATTGGAATGCAGTCTCCCAATTTGTCTTTAGTATCTTAGCCTTTGACCTTTATTTTCAATATTATGTTTATGTGTGTAATTTCAATTGTGATCGCTTTATAATTGATTAGGCTGCCAATTTATTAATTGCAGAAAATAAATTTATTGTATCAGTTTAATGTTAGAAGTTTTAGACATTTTGCTCAATGATATACGAACATATTGAATTTATTTCATTGTTTTAGTTTTAGATAAATAATTTTAATTAGTCTATTATTAAAATAGTATTAATTTTAGTAAATTACCTCTATCCAACCCTCATTCTGAAAATGGCGGCTATGGTGATGTTCAAACATTCGGCGATGACTCTGACTGGCCCACATCTAATGGCCAAAAAAAATCGAAAGAGAAAAATTGGAACTATGATATGAACAGAAAAAGTTAGTCAAATATCTTTTGATGAATGCTTTTATTATGAATATAAAATGTTTTTTTATATAAATTATAGAGAGATTATGTTGTTTTTCTAAATAATTATAATTTCAATTTACAAATTCAAATATTAATCAATTATATAGTTTTGTATCATATATCTCACTTATTTACTTTCCTTTTGTTTTATTTCAATGTCGTTTTGTGTGTCTCTGTCTTGTGTCTCAAATCACACGGATTTTATTTAACTGTGACATGTGTACTTTACTAATCATTGGATCTGAGCAGCAGTCAGTCCCCCGGGCTATAATCCCTCCATTCCTTTGTATCTTGAGGAGGACGAGCCATTTGGTCAGTCGACCTATTTAGAAAGAAGATCGTATTCCTCTAATTTTCCGATTCAAGACCTTAGGAATCCATCATCAGATATATTAACATCCAGTCCGCATAGTCTTGTTAGAGAAACAAACTTAATACGTTCAGCACCAAATACCGCTGGAGATACAGCACAAATTTATATACCACAGTACGACCAAATGTCCAGTTCTAAGTTCATGACGGGAGATATAAGCATTATGGGAAAAGGTAACTTACTAACAAGTTTTCAATATTCATAGATCTAGAAATTGCTCTAATTATCGTATTATTTAAATTGTTGTGTAAAAGTTAATCATTCGAAATCATTCAGTTTGTGTTGATTATTTGAAATTTATTTATTTTTATAGTTAATAATTGCCTAATATGTTACATTGTGACAAAATTTTGTATGTTTTGTACTAAAAGAAAAACTTAGCTTATTTATTTGTTATTGTCTGGCGTGTGCACACAATATTTATTTATTTCTAATCTACCTGTGTTCTTTTTGGATTTATTTAAATTTTACTACAATATTAATACGATATTATGAGAATAATATTCTAACTTTACTACATTTTACTAATTAATGTCTATAGTTTTTTTACTAACATATTTCTTCTATATTAACATCTTAACAAGTACTTTTTTAAGTATTTAATAAAATGAAATTAAAATCAATTACTTTGTTGCCAGCTATCATAATATGTATCTGTTAAATCAAAATTATTTATTTGACTCATTTAACCAGAAAGTTTGTTATCTAGTTGGATGAACATGTAAGATACATAGATATGATATTAATACCTACCAATTACATTTCAGTTACTTTTGGATGCATATTTTGTCACAAATTTTAATTATATCCACTTTGGATTCTGTAAGAAGACACGTTTTGTTGTTATACCTGTTTAATAGGTGGAATAGTTACTCAATGTGAACAAATATATTCATCTAGACTCGCATAATCCAGATCCTTTTTAGCATATATGTACATATAGGTGCTATCGGAAAATTTGTCCAGTTTTTGCATTAAAATATTCATGATTTGCCTTCCTAATTTTTCTTGTAAATGGGTAACTCCAAGGCACTTAGTGAGGGAAACAAGGAAACCCGTATCCAAATCGTCAAATTCATAGCTAACAAATTTTTTACCAAAGCTGATTACAATTGATGAGACCTGGATCATATGGAAAATGAAGGCACCTACAAGCAGACGAATTGTTAGGCTGGAGAAGATATTTCTAGACCAAGAATGTCACAAGATTTTTGACTCCAGGCATGACAATGGCTATATTCTTTGGTGATAGTCGCGGTGTGGTTCACTGGAAACTGATCGAGCAAGGACAGACAATGACACCAGAAATTTACTGTGATTTACTGGATGAGTTGAAGAATAGAATCAAGCTAAGAGAAGGCATACAACTCCTACAGGACAATGTTCGTCCTCATACTGCAAGAGCAACTTCCGAAAAGTTACACAATCTCAACTTGTCTTGTATACCTAACCCCATCCTCCATATTCTCCTGATCTTACTCCAAGTGGTTAAACGGACAAAACATGTCCGATAGCACATATGTATGTATTTGAATTTTATAATTTCATTTTGATTTATAATTTTAGTTTTGAATCTAATATTGTTGTTATAGTAGGTTGCGTTAAAAATATTGCATTATGTTTCGCCATCGATGTTTAAATTCAATCTGTAATTTATTTTTGTTAATTTAGAGGTGTTTACTGTACATTCTCTGAAGTCCCATCGAGCTCAAGATAATTCGTATAATTATTCTGAAAGTGGTCAGAAACGTTCTCCGGCTAAACATTACCAACCTGACATTCATACCGTTGGTTCGGATAATGAATCATTTAATCAGGTACAAGCAAGAATTGGGTAACAAACTGGCCAATTTATATTATTATTTCATAGAATTTAAATACTTTTAATAAAAAATATTGAAAATAATGCTTATATAACATTAGGCAACAAAAGAATTCTTTGCTCCAGATAAAATTTTGCTTGTTCCATCTACCAAAATGGCCATTCTTTTAATTTGTAAAATAAAATTGCGGTCAAGATAATCAGTAATGGGGCCGAGCTAGGGCTGATGACGTCATTAGGTCCAACAATTAAAGTTTACCCCTTTGACTTTGGTGTGCGGTCCACTAGAAACCCAGTAACACAAATCCGTACAACGTTTTTGAAAAATATTGATTATCGATTTTTTGGGAAAGAAATGATGTTTTTGGCAAAAATCACTAAAATGGTTTTAAACTCCAAACCAAACATCATGATTGTTCAAGTTTGAGATTTAGAATTAGGAAAGCATTTAAAAGTATGTGTTAAAACTGGAGCGTTACTTTTATGATGGCCGGTCTATGATGACCGCCATACTAGGGCGGTTCGTAAAAAATGATTTTTCAAAAGTGTATTTTCTCATAAATAAATGACTCTAAATGATTTAAAATGATTTATTATGAGTTTCCAGATCACTTCAAGTGGCTTTAGTATGAATTCAGTCACTAAAATCAAATTTCAGAAAAATCGATTTTTTTTCTATGGCTCTAAAATGCAAAAAGAATTCCTACATGTTTTGCTTAAACTTATGACTTATAATATAGAATACATCTAAAATAAGGTATATAATTTTGAGATACTTTACATATTATGTTTCCTGTGATATGATGTTTCGTTTGGATTTTAGAGCCATTTTAGTGAATTTTGCTCTAAATTATTGATTCTTTTACCCAAAAAAACAATATTTTTTTAAACTCTTTTGGTGAATTTGTGTAACTGGGTCCCTAGTCGACCTACACACCAAATTTGAAGTTAATCGAAGAAACGTTAATTTTTGGACCTGAATGACGTCATCGACCCCTAACTTTGCAATTTTGTTTTACAAATTAAAAGAATGACCACATTCAGTAAGTTTTAGGACCTATGGAATTAGGTACAAGCAAAATTTTATTTGGAGCAAAAATCCTATTGACCAGTAATTTGACTCTAAGATTTAATTTTACATTTTTGTATAAATTCCAATGCAATTGGGAAAACCTGACTATGATTTGTTATCTTTTATGATATAATTGCCGCTCCTCTACTTAAAAATTCCTTTTAATGCCCTGCCATATAAATGATCATACGAAGATATTTTTATTGACGTTGCAATAAGGATCGTTTACATTATTAATTATTCTCGATATTAGACTTTGTAGGCAATTACTTTTCCTTTGTTTGGACATTAACGAAATGATATCATATTTTGATCTTGCAGACATAGAAATTCATATAAAATATCAGTGTCACCATCCATTGCTAAGGGATATTTTATGAAAACTTAATTATTGATATCAATGTGAAGATATGTATATTGTGTAGTAAAGGAGTGGAATTTGTTGGATATTTTGCATTATTACCCTGCCATTCATATAATATGTACTGTTAAATTGTTAGTTTTACAGTTGTTGCTAAAAAAAACATTTTTTTAATTTTAGGAAGCATCCAGTTCGTCCAGTAAATCTCTTACTTTCCAACAGAGTCTCAACACTAAAATGCGAAAAAAACAGCAGGAACTGGAAAACAAATCTAAAAATGAAGTACTTTTTTGTTATATTAACTCGCCCCGTCCCTCTCCCCTGATGAAAATTGGAAACTGATTGGAATGAAATCTGGTACCAGTGTACTAAATGATTTTGTGGATTTTTTTATGTAGATATATTTTACCTCCCCAAGGTCACCTGACGGCCCTCTGAAAAAAATCAAAGTTTGGGTCAAAATGTACTTTTTCAAATAAAATCGATTTTGAAGTCAATATTGACAAAATTCGTTAATATTTGGTAGACATACTATAAACATTTTATTGTACCACATAGGTATTCCAAGTTTTGAAAAATTGACTTTTGTCCATAGGGTGCAACCTAAGAGTCAAACTGTTTTAGAAATAAAATGAAATGATTTTTTTGAAACCACGAAGAAATAAGCTAAATTACATGCCAAACATTTCAGAAAAAATATTCACCCACAAAAAGTTATGATTTTTTTGTTCCCAAATTTGGCCATTTCTGAAAATCCTATGTTTTTACTCCTAAATTGAGAATAATTCATTGAAATATCTTTAAATGTTTTATATACTTCTTATCGGATACTTTATTAGTATGCCAAGTAAAACTTTCCTAAATTTACCCAAAGTCTGAAATTGATCTCCACTGAGTTAGGGCCGTGGTCCGAATGACACATCAAAAGTGAATTCAATCAAAAATCTCTAAAAATGATTTAGAAAGTCATATGAAGCTATTACATGTGGATGATTAGGCAAGTTGTCTTAGAAAATAACACCAATTTTAGTGGACCTGTCCAGGCACTATAAACATGAGACATTATTTTACATATCTTCTGGATATAAATCCCAGATTTCAGCAAAATAGGATGTTTCTTTTGTATTTTAGAACCAATTAGTGATTTTAGCCCAAAATATCGATTTGTTTTCTTCTAAAAACGATATTCAATATAGTTATTTTTAGAAAAAAGTTTTATATTACCAAATTTTAAGTAATCGGACAAACGTCAGGTTTTAGACATGATGACGTCATCGGCCTCTATCTCGGGCCCAACTTGATTTTTTTCAAAAAAATTGTCGATTGCTCTTTCCAAGGTACCTATGTACCAAATTTTAGCCCAACAATACACAGGAATTATGAAATCCTAGGGGGGTAATACCCTCCATTTGAGCAGGGTCTATATCTTTTATGTGTGACAGGGGGAGTTTAGTATTTGTCAGTTATACTTTATGTTATACATACTAATTAACCAATTTGTTTTGATTTGTTTTAGTATAAATCAGATATCAGGAAAGGTAAAATATGTTTATTTATTCCATTTTTTCGAAAATCTTTGTTTCAACACAATAGGTATTTGTTTTTTCAGATGATAAATTAAATGAGTCTTTTACTCGTCAGAAACCTTCCTCTGCTGGAGATATGCCCAATGTGACCAAGCAATCCAAACCACAAACCAGAGAGTATGATGAATTTTTGTAAATGAAATAGTTTCTATGAATGTTTATTATACTCTATAATCATATTATGGAGTTCATTCGTATTTTGCACAAATTTTATTGAAAAATCCATTTGCCTACTACTGACAAGTGAAATTATTATCTTAATTTTAATTCTTGTTTAAAGCTCTACTTATTCATCTCCTGGTCTAACCAAATCTTTGAGCTCTGGAAGCTACCATGTTCAAAATACTCAGCCAACAAATCCGGCAGCCCTTCTTGCAGAAGCTCGGTCCAATCTTAGTTCATCAGATTGGCAGGTCAAGTGTGAAGGCTTGATGGCTGTTTGTCGTCTTGTTGTACATTGTCCAAATGAGATAGCTGGCACTGAGCTTCATCATTTGATGTTGGCTGTTGCGAATGAGTGTAAAAACCTAAGATCTCAGGTCAGTTGTTCATCTACGAATAAAGTCTGAAACACTAATTTTATCAAAAGTATTTAGAAAATGTCAAGAAATGACATGTGGACTAGGTAGTAAGGATATATAGAATTTCTCATATGTAGAAATACATATTTTTATTTTAATATATTTAAAATATTTTTATATTTAGTTTATAAATAATGAAGAAAGTTGTAAGGAAAAAATCTTTTCCCTATCTCGGTAATATAAATTTGACCTGTAAAGTAGAAACCGAATGCTGAGATGTTATATTACTTCCACTCTTCTATATGCAGCCGAGACCTGGACAATAAGCAAAGACATGGCAAA
>JAUYWI010096186.1:0-11873 GCA_034780595.1 Parotoplana pacifica | reverse complement strand
CGGCTCGTGCATAAACTTGTTATCTCGATGAATGAAATAAAGTGGCATAATTTCACTAGTTGTGTAAATAACTATTAAATAACATAGAAAATGAACCGCAGAAGAAACAAAACAAAATAAAAGACTCACCCAACACATCCTCAACACGCCGCAGATAGGCATTGAGCTGTCTCTCGATCTGTCTTGCCCAGATAATCGATCCAGCCACAGGCGGCAGGTCCCGAACCTTGCTCATGTGGTAGGCCTTACTGGCCGGATACTGCACCTTGAACTTCTCATGCAGGGCCTCAATATCATCTTTGACGCGCTGAATCAGCTGGGTCTGATATTCCCGAATGGCGCCACGAATATGGGGCCGAACAAACAGAGCATTGAATCGTGAGAAATAGCGGAACATTTCATTAGCGTTTCTTGCAGTTCCTAGTAGGTCACGTAGGCGTGCTGTAATTCGTGTTTCGACACGATCAATGCGCTCATCATACCTACAAACAAAACAAATATAATAAAGTACATTAATCCCACGTCGTCACACGGGTGGGGGTGTTTTATTTTTGTAAATTTATCAGTTATGCCTCAATAAAATTTGTTTCTATGTGTACATATTTTTTTTCGTGGAGCTAAATACTATTAAAAAATTATGTGACGTCATAATATTTGAAAAATTGTATCAGATTGACTTCAAAATTGGTGGATAGAATCACAGGCATATGAGAGTTGATTTTGAAGCTATATTTTGACTTTTTGGCCCAAATTAAATGTTTCAGAGGGCCATAGTTCCACCCCTTAGATTTGTCAAATAAAAAATCGTTTACTCTAAAACATTATTTCAAGGTATTGTATCAAATTTCAAACCAATTTATCCATGGGAAGTTCAACATACTAGTGCGGGGGTGGTGGCCTACAGCTGTGACGACAAGGGATTCACTGGTAGGCATGCTAGAGTTTCTATAACCTCAAAACAAAGGAGGAGAGAGAAATACAAAAATTTATGCGTGTCAAGATATAAAGGCAACATAGTAAATGAAAAATGGAGAAATAAATGTCAAATGCAATAATATAGAATCTTCTGGGCCATATAAAACATTCTGCTAACTAACCGTTTGATAGCAGCTTCCCAGACATCCACGCCTTCTTTTGACAGATCCAGGCACTCCACCTCCTTCACAATTTCATAGGCGAGATTGACCTCGTCAATACCACTGGCATCGGCCGCATCCAGCAGAACAGCTTGGTCACCACTCTTGCCAGTCTTGGCTACCTGGCCATCGCCTGCTGATCCATCGGTGGCAACCGATTTGTCCTCTTCAGTGGTCGCGGCAGAAGACTTTCCTGTCGGCCTCAGTACACGAACAATAACCTGGCGCAGTTGTTCGTGTTGATATCGAAACCTAATTGACAAACAATTGATTTATAAAACTAGGAAATGGATGACATCAAAATGTATTATAAAAATAAATAAATTATTAAGTGATTTTTAAAAAAGCAATGGTTGTCACTATTACTTGTGACACTTCTCACAATATTAGTTAATTATAGGCATAAATTGGTGTTTACAAAAAACATAGAATTTCTTTCAGAATTAAATCATCACCATTTACTGTACAGGGTGCCCGCGTTTTTCAGAACAATAATCGAGTATATCAAAGTATTTTTTAAAATCTGGGGTTCTGTACCAGAAATATTGAAAAGTAAGACGTCAAACGAGCTTATTTTTTCCAAGACTAAAGTTTTGATTTTTTACATGAAAAACATCGATGTGGTAGAACACAAAATTCAGGAATGAAAAAAACATATTTCCTTGTATTGTCAAAATTTAAATATATTTGAATGAAACCATCAAAATTTAAGTATAATCAAGTATTTTTGAACACTTTAAAATTCGAGTATATACTTGAATTTCAAGTATCCATGGCCACCCAAGTACAGGGTGCTCACTAGAAAACCAGTGTTCAATTCAAAGTGCAACAAGAACTTGGGTGTCGCGTTTACGTCGGCGTCATGCAGCTAATGGAGGGCATTTTGAATATTTGTTATGAAAATACTTTTTTAGTGTGTATGTCAAATATAAATCTTGTAATTATTATTTAGAATGTTATATATTTTTCATTTAATGGTTTTCTAGTGGACACCCTGTAGTACATCTATGTTTCTTATGATAGGAAAAAAATCTATATTGACAGAAAACAAACACATTAAAAAGATTAATTTATAAAATCTTAGACCAACCGTCTCAAGAAAAACAATTGCGCACTTGCTTCGTCTACTAGACAAATAATGCCTGGGAGAATATCGATTGAATTGGGGAAAATATTTTACGTGGCATTTGGTAAAAGGACTTTATTGCTCTGTAACATAGGCATATTGTGACGTGTCTCATGTATTATCAAGCAGGTGGAGTGTTGCTTCGAGTGTTACCGTCCTTTTATGTACCTATCTACATTGTCTTCGGTAGACTAATCCTGATTCATTTGTGATCAAAACTAATAGAAGTGATTAACAACGTACCTAAACCAAAACTATAATTTATTGTAAAAATCGATACACAAATATTCTGTAGCTATAGCTGCGCCAACTCTATTAGAAACTATAGTGTAGTAGACATGAAAATGCGCTCTAAGTAAATAAATTTAATGTTATTGACTAAGCAACAAAATGAAGATCAACCAGGAAGTCAATTTATGTACAAATTATAGTTATTCTATACTTTAGTGTTACCACTAAGTCTAATTCTAAAGTAAACAACCAACGTATGGTGTTTGTTTATGAAATAGGTTTTTTAAAGATTAATTGGCAGTTTCTCAATACTTCTAATAATAAAAAATACACTTAGTTGTAGTCGAACGAAGAAATTGGGTAGTTGAATCGAGAGTAGAATTCAAGAAATCCTCTCTTTTCTAAATGTAATTTCCATATTATGAAAAGTAACAGGACTGATTTCACAAAAAAATTATTGTACAACATTTATACAAATTACAAGTTTTTCCTTCCAAAGTATTACCCGCGAGTCTAACACTTTTCCATCCTGCTCCACTATGCCCTCAGGCAAGGCGGTATGAGGTGTATGCGGTATGCGTTGTATTGGTGAAGCAGCCATGAGTTGTTCTGATACATCTAACGCACTGAACGAAACAAAGAATCTCTTTATAAACATGCTGGTCGATGTCTGACTTTGCGGCAAGAATTCCATATGGACAATGCCGCAAAATGCAATGAACAAGAGTTTGACTTTGGACTTTCAATGTCTTACTTTTTGTGGTCTTTGCGACCCGAGACACATTCAGTAAAGGTTCTAGCGCTTGGTCACCACCTGTGATAACTCTCTCCAGCTAGTCTGGCTAATTTTCGAGATGACCAAGGATGTTCTGACACACCTGCAGCGCCGGTCCTTCTGATCATCATTCAGCAGCCTTGGCACTATCTTTGCAGATCTTCCACATTCCCAAATCTTCCAGCAGAACCTTCCAGATACAATAATGATTGAGGCCTAGTTCACTTGCAATCATTCACAATCACTTGGTCAACTTTGTTCTCCGTCCGACTTCTGAAATCGTCCTCTACTTCTTTGAATCTATTGTGCCACTCATAAACACGTGAGCGTGACATTGTTTCCATATACTTAATCTAGTATTTTATAGAGTCTCCTCCAGCTTAACCGACATGAGGTTTATTTGTTGCTAGGTGTTCATTACGAGACAAGCTAAATTGGTACAGGTTTCAAGTCCAAAATATTGAGATTTTAGTTGTATAATAACTGGGTATTACATAATTAAGGTGATGATCGGTTTAATTCGCTTACATTAACAAATACACACAACACCTCGTAGTCAGATATTGATTTACTAACTGAAAGGTTTTTCTGCTGACCGACTATTAATTGACCAAATATTTAGTCAATATTCGAAAATGATAAATATTTTACCTCTTAGAAGAGTAGATCAAAGACATTCTTACTTCCGCATGTGATCCAAACGTGCCTGCAGACGTTTATGGGCAGGGTTCACACGCCAGACCATTTTGAAGTTCTCATCCCGCTTCTTCTTGACAATATCACGTAACAGACCTTGAAGCTTTTCGTACTCATCATCCCATGTGGAGAAAACATCAAAACATGATGCCAGTACACGTTCAAATTCTTCATAGGGTACATGCATCAAACGACGAGTACTAAGAACCTAAAAAAGAGACGAAAAAGAAAATTTAGATTAATGCATTAATTTATAGAAAGGAAGCTAACAGTAGCTGATAGATGAGAACAAATTCTTGTAAAAAATCTATCATTTATAATATTTTTAAACCTAGGCAATTTACTATTTAATTTCTGAATTAAATAATTTGCCTATTTTTCTTACTGTTCAAAAAAGTTAAAAATGTCTAATAATTAGAAAACCATGAATTGATTGAAGGCATTAGAATACAATACCTTTAATAATTGCGAACTAAGATCGCGTGAGATGGCTTCCATAAGGCGCAGAATTCGCTGTATTGGATATTTGGTGCTGCGTATCTTACGTAAATGAAAGAAAATTGATTGTAGTGCCAGTCGAATCTTGTCCAATTCGGTGGCTGACAGCAGATCATTCAGTGGGAAATCTTTCATTAGAGGATTATAGTCATTCACTGTAGATAAAGCTTGCTTGAGGCCTAAAAGCAAAATCGACATACTAGTTTCAGATGTGAAAACGCGGGAATATTTTAAAACGTGAAATATGACAAGTTTAAAAAATGTCGAAAAACGAGTGGCCTTACCAGTATCCGTATCAAAACTAACAGTCGCATGAAAACGCTTAGCATGTTTCAAAATATCCAAAGTCAAAGTCACTTCAACAGATTCCCTCTTCTCCTGAATACGATGTAGCGACCGATCTAAATTCAACCAAAAACTGATCTCCTGTAATGCAGTTCCCGAGGCTGGATCACGATCCAATTTGGTGACCTACATATAAAAATAAACAACAAATGTATAAAGGAAACTAAATTAAAATAAAAGTTCATACTAGCAATGTAAATTTTCTGCAGATTAAATAATTGTCAATTTGGTTGAAGAAAATACGGTGCATCCATAAATTTTGTATTAATAAAACGATACTTATTTAAAAAAGATCATGTAAGAACCCCCAATAAAATGCCAACAAGCAATATACTTATACCTTCTGAATTTCTTTAATCCAACGATTGACTCCAGCTTGGAGCTGATTCAGAAATTGTGCATCCTCCAATTTATCTTCAAAATCCACTACTTTGGCCCTTTGATTTTGCTCGGCTGCTTTCTTAATTGCTGCAGCAACCAGTGGATGTGCTGTCAGTGTAATCTCCGGAATGTCAATGTTCTGCTGTAGGTGAAGCAAACCCATCTCCAACTCAGCAATTTTTTTCTCAACGCTTGGTGCCATCTTATCTCCATCCCTGTTCGTAATAAAAAGAACAAAAAGCTGTCAATATAAATAAAAATATAACATTTATAGCCAAACTTAAAAGAATAAGTGTATAAGTAACAACATCACTGATGATTACATAAATTCTGCTGCACATTAAAAAAATAACCTTCAAATTAATTACACGGAAACATGAATAGTTATATTTTTATAAGGTAACAGCTGTCCTGGGCTATCATTTGCGAGTAATATAAATAAGTAGTATATTTTTATCAAAGTATACCTGTTTTTTAATTATTACTCTTGAACACATTAATTGGGCAGAACCTGCTTTGATAGCGCGAGTGTCCTTTAATAAAAAAACAGGGTTCCAATACTTTTCTTCTGAATATCTTTTACTTTTTTTCTCTTCTTATGCAAAATTAGCAAATTTTCTTTACTTTTAAACGTTGATATGAAATATCAAGCAAGGCCGAAACAGCTGTCCTGGGCTATCATTTGCAAGTAATATTAATAAGTAGTATATTTTTATCAAAGTATACCTGTTTTTTTATTACTCTTAAACAAATTAATTACATTATGTAAAAACTATAACGGAAACATGAATGTTTCTTACAAGGTAAAAGTATATGCGCTTTTTTTACAAACAAAGTACATTAGCAATATTTTGAGGCATGAACTTCATTAAGAACACCATAAAAGATAAAACATAGTAAATAGAAGCAAGCACAGTGCGTTTTATGTTAATTTTTCTTAGTTAACTTACGGTGCTTGACAGATTTATTAGTTTTTGATTTAACAATAGTTGACCAATTTCAAAGTGTTTATAGTTTTGATATGGAGTTGTTTTGAATACGTTTAGGAGCTTATTGTTTGGTTAGCTATGTACAAGATTACCATAAATGTGGATGTATTTTAAAAATGTATTCAAATAGCCTATGTTTCACACCTTTAGTCACGTCACGAGGCACTTTACTGTTGCTATCTAGGGAGACCAAATTCTAACATTTGATCTATGTATGTATATATATTGCCATATATGGAAATTTTCAAAGTTGTTTATTTGTATGCAAAACAATATTAAGAAGGAGGACATTTGAAAAGAAAATAAGCACAATATTAAAACAATATAACTTAATCCGATTCATTTTATTTTTATTTCAATTACTTTTTTTAATTAAAAGCATGATAATGTCTAAATACCTAAGCGCAATACAATCTAGCAGTTAGTTATTTGTACAAATCTATAGAAATTGTGATAATATCACAAGAAGATCACTTGTTGGACCTAGATGACATTTTAAATCTAAATATTTAGACAAACATCTACACAATTACACTAACTACATATCAAATAAAGAATAAAATGAGATATTCCAATGCACAGTTATACTTTATGAAGAACTTTTTTTTAACCAATAGGTGTCAAGGAACAAGTGGCTAAAAGAAAATTTTTGTAGTTTAAAAAGATAGAAATCATCATTTTACAGCAAAATAATCAATATTTTAAAAAACCCGAAATAATATTTGTATAAATATTTTATAACCATGATGGATTACAACATATCTACCAAATATTATATTAGTTGATTGCAGAATTGAAAGTTTAGTGAGAATAGACAGCTATTGTGAACCAGGGGCCCACGTTATATTAATTTCGGTGGGGTGAGCAGCCCCCCTCCAGTGTTTATTTTAAAATGTAATAAACTGATTCCATTTTCAATATTGATCATTAGGAGATGCAGGGCTGAGAACGGTTATGATCGGTTTTGGCAGAAAAGAATTTGCTTTCCCTTGGACTGTGGATTTCTATGGCAAGGCCAGGAGCCGAATCTATAAATTCATACAGCACAAACTTGTTTTTTACGTTTTGCATACAGAAATACACTAAAATTCGACTGTATTTGATTACATTTACGAAATTTAAGCATGTGTACACTCTCCAAACCAAGAAAAAGTTTTTTTTGCCAAGGTATTATGGCTAAGTCCACACAGTTTTAGACATCGAGCGTTTGTGCAGTGCAGCTTTGGAAACGCTGGATATGGTAAGGCAGGGTATCAGTAGGATATTAGAGTAAGCGAGCCTTAAGTCGAAAAATTGAACCCCCCACCAACATGTTTTATTGCAATTTTGGACGAATTACGAGACCCAACTTTTCATACCCCCTTTTGGCGGAATTCTGCCAAATGGCGGAAGATTCTCAGCCCTGGAGATGTCCACAAGCCCACCCACCCCCAGATTCAGAAAAAGTTTAAAATGCTATTGTTCATAGATTCATTTAACCTTTCTTGAGATTCATTAAATTTTCTTAACTAAAACATACGGTCACTATAATTTCCTCTTACTTTGCCCAATAAATATAACATAACATTAAAAATATTAGAATAACAAATTAATCGTGTTAAAAAAGTCAATATTATAGAAAATGTACCAGCCGAGTTTCAACCATTTTTAGAAATATTACCTACAAATTGTAAAAGAAATTAGCCTTGTACCTACATAAATTAAGATCAATGTTATTATCTAATATAAATGTTAATGACATGCAGAATGTTCTTTTAAAAGCAGAGTAAGACATGCGGCATCAAAAAGCAAATAATCAATGAATCGAAAGATATCAATTATTAATGTATTGGCCCTTTTTAAAATGCATTAGCATTAAGTATGAATGAAACTAATAAACAACCTTACCATCCTGAAGTTCTATAACAGGGTCATAGAAATACATACATGTCAATATATGATAATATGGAAACAATAAAGTTATAGTACAAGATTGTTTACTAACGACAAAGAAAAATGGCTGATTTAATATTTTAAAATTAGATTATATAATTTCTATAAGACAAGTGATTTAATCTTTGTGTCATTAGTAAACACCAAAGATACCTACCTATATGGGGAAGATGCCCTTGTATTAAATTATGTAAGTATGACTGTGCTCTACCTCGAATTCAAAGGCCTTCATGGTCTTGTTCTAGCAGATTTTTCTTATTGCATTTAAAATGACGATAAACTGTTGATCACAATTGGAGTTTAGGGACAAATTCAAAAATATGTAAACAGTGAAGAGAGAGATAGAGGGTAATATTGACTTTTAACTTATATATAAGATGTAAGTATTATGTACAAATTTAAAAACCTATGGTTCGTACAATGAAAATAATAAAACAGACTTTTTATGCAGTGTTCCGCAAACTATTTAATACTATTCATAACATCTTTTGTCAATACTGGTCAACCCTATAAAATAAAATAACTTTTGCATATTATTATTTCTTTATAATTAAATCCATAAAATATTTCAATCTAATTCGTAGAAATAATTATAACTGTATTTTAAGAAGCATTTTGACAATTACATTTAAGATATTTTGCCAATGATTTTCAAGATACTTTAACAGCAAACGGTAAACTCAATTTGCGGGAGACTGTCATAACAATATTGATCACAAAAAAATTCTCTAGCTACAAAAATGTACATCAATCTCAATAATAACTTGCCTATCAACACGTCCGGATTCACGAACATATGACTTAAAATATGGAGACACTGCACTACTAACAATAGCATGTAACGTCTCGTAAGGCGAGCCATCACTGAAATTTAAAATTTGTAGTTGTCTGGCAAATCCTTTGTCTGCTTCAAGAATCTCTCCTCGTTTGATAAATACAGCACTAAAAAATAAAAACACCATATTAGATGTCATTATAAGTTACTGAGAACATAGATATTTTCTTCAGATAAAGTAAAAAATTTAAACAACCCAAAGTCGATCAAAATATAAGAAATCATTAAAATGATACAAAACTGAAACACATGTTATTAACGCTATCTCACGCATGTTATATAGAGTACAAAAAAACAAAGTTAGAGCTGCTCAGCAGCGATTAAAAAAAAACAATTGTTTAAAATATATTACTGTTTGGAGCAGCTAAAAACCTGGATAAATTACATGTTTGTTATCTATACCGTGAGAAGGGGGAAGTGAAATCCGCCAGCAGATTTTGTTTATCTGGAATTATTCAAATAAAATCTTGAGGTCTGAGGACTTTCATGTTATTTTCTTAAGTTCTGCAGCATTTAATATTATTGCACCAGAAATTTAATGATTTCTGTTTCAGAATGGAATGATTGAATATTTAGGGTATTTTTAAATAACATAGGACCACAACTTATTGGTTCTTATTTTAAATAGGCATGTTTGAGTATAAATGCATTAGTAATTCATTTTACCAATTAATTCTAATTCTGTCGCTTTCAAATATTGATTAAAATTTAGTTATCAAGATTTCATTACTGAAATAAACAATTGATACATAAAATTTGATTTTTTAAACATTTCATAAAAAAACTATAATTTAAATAATAAATATTTTAATATAAACACCTGCTCTATAAAACATGGAGTGTGGGGGGCAAAGTATAAAGGGCAGGCCGATTTGACTCAGTCAGTTTCTGAGCGTATGAAATAGCCTGGTATTGAGTAATTATAAAAGTCAGGAATAAATTGCAATTAAATTATAGAAACAATTGTGATGAACTAAAAAAATGTATTATGATATATTAATGCTTCAAAACAAACAAAATGCCATTTCTCAAAACACGGAGTTTTGTTTTAATCAATGTAAAAATAATGTATACATTTTCCTATTGCTAATGTACTCCAAAATTAATCATTGAAAATTACTAGTAAAAGAACAGAGTGTTTAAATCTTTCAAGTGAAAATGACCAATATCATATGTGGTTTTGAATCACTTAGTACTTGCTGATACAAAATTTACTGGCCAAAATTAATGGTTTGTTAAAACGTGTGACTAAAATTTTAATAATTGACAGTGTAAGTACTTATTTTAAAAGGCATTATTCTGTAATTGAGAATGTACTAAATATTGAATGATGTTAAAAATGAATGTGATATTCTGCTACTCTGATTTGTTCTTTGTTTGAATTTAACATCATAAATAGAGATTTGACAATTTTACATTATATACTTATCATGGGCAATTAACAGTTTTTCAAAGTGAGTTAATATTGACAACAATAACTTCAGAAGCATCTTAAAATTGCAAACTAATTTAATACTATGAATAAACTTATCATAAGGAAATAAAATTTAATAATGAAACACAAACCTCTGCATTTTTGAATTAGTAAAATGAACATCTGTTGAAATGGTGTAGGCAACAGTTGGCTCAGTTGTATCTTCATCATCATCTAAATTTAAAAAAATATAAATAAACTCAAATTCATAAAATCTAAAATAACTAGAAGTTATAGAGGTACCAAGTAAAGATATTTACTATACAACCCTGGGCAAAAGAAATGTGCCAAGTGCAATAATTTTGTTTTTAAATGTTTAAAGTTAATTGCTTTCTTAATTTTTTTGTGAATGGCATTAAATTAACACTATATGTAAAACAAACATCATTAATGTTATTTTTGCATCATAATTGATTTGGATAAGCTATTCTAACTGAGGAATTCAGAAATTTATGCATAATTCCAGGCTTAATTTTGATGACTTATGCATAAATTTCTGTAATTCTCAAAAAAAAGAAAATATATCACCATCACTTTTTGATACTTACTTTAATTATTTTTTAAAAACTCTGAAAATGCACAAAATTTAAATCTAATTTTAGTATTAATGATCTTAAAACTAAATTTAAAGCCATTTATGAAAGATGTTATTGTTCCAGTTAAAAAAGCATCTAATAGCTTTATATTCATCTGTAAACAATTTTATATTTCTACTCTCATGAAGGAGTTAGGTGTTTCTACCAATATTACTGGCAATATTTATAAACCTACATAAATGAGATCTACCATAAACACCAAAAGATTTGTTTAGAAAATTATAATAGAATTAGTGATGATGCTAATATTCCAAATATTATGGTACTGCTAAATTTCATAAGTAACCTTACAAGTTTAGATTTATCAGTGGTGCTCCAAACAGTACTATGACTCATTTAGCTAAAGTTGTTTGTCATACTCTTCAATGTATAAAATCTCAATTTAAATATTACTGCTGTGTGATTGCTAAATGCACTGGGATTAGTCAATATTGTAGTATTGAAAATTCTATAGACTTAATTAATAAAATTGAAAATCATAAACCTCATACATTTCTAACATTTGATTTTGGCACTTTATATACAAAATCAATACTCAGTTAAGTATATGTATAATTCAAAATGTTTGTAAATTCATATTTTAACTACATTGCTGTTAACCATTTCACATCTAAAGGTTTTTAATCACCAACTATTCCTCCTAAGATTAGAATTATTCTTATGTCACTTGTGTTACCTAGTGTGAAGTAACAATATGATAATTTTGAGGAATTAATTTTTTATTATTTAGCCCGTTGTATAATTTTTAATAGAGTAAAATTTAGTTTAGAAATCATAAATAATAATCTATGGTTTTAGAAATTAAAATATTCTTGGATTTTTTATATTTTGATTTTTGATAGTTACTAAATTATTTGAA
>JAUYWI010096175.1:0-11874 GCA_034780595.1 Parotoplana pacifica | reverse complement strand
ATATTTGAAAATCAGCCTCTTGGTAAAATTAACACTGAAAGCCTAGTTGAGCGTCCTGGTATTCACGTAGTCCTCGTATCATATATATCATTTCACCCAGGAAAGTTGGTAGATTAACAATTAGGAATCTTGTTAATCATTAAAATCTGTTGGTTTATTTTCTTTGACTCTCTATGTCAAAATATAAACCTGTCCCACAAACTTGTTTAATCAAAATAAATGTTCTTGTCTGCAAGAATGTTTAGTGTTGCTCTTACAATATAAAGTTGAGCATTGACTTGTTGTAAAAACATTAATAAAGCATGTCAATGTTTATTGTTAACATTTATGTCCTGTTTCAAAATTAATCAATGATTTCAACATTTATGTCCTGTTTCAAAATTAATCAATGATTTCCAAGCTTGTGTCCTATTTATACAACCTTGCCAGATTATCAACCCACCTGTTTTTGAATTGCGTTTTTATAAATTTATCCTATTGGACCAAAATAGGCAGTAAGTGCCATGTGTATTCTGAGTGTCAAGCACATTCTGTAAAATCAATTAATAGTGGTTATCCTGAAAAGAGAAAGTTTTCATGTTCTCAGAAGGGAAAATGGGGAAAACAGGACTTCAATGTTTGATTGATCCACCACTAGAAGTGATGACCATTTGGATGCATCTTGGCATTGAGGAAAGCAGATTGTAGATGTACTCATCAAGGATATTTTGGCAGACCTCTTGTGCTGCTTTCCACAATTCATTTAACCTTTGAATTGGAATTTTGACAACTTGCCAATAGATCTAGCAAAAAAACAATGAGTTTGCACTGTTGTCGTCTGGCTGCTTGCATTATCCTCTTGGAAGATGACAACCATTACCAGGAAGATATAAAGGTTGAAGGTTTTCTTGAAGGATACCAACATATACTTCAGCATTCATATTTCTGTGAATCCACACCAAAGGTCACCCCAATTTCCTCCAGAGGAGGGAACTATTGGTCAAATAAGCTGAGCCCACATTGCAGCACCTTCTTTATATTGTACATAGCCCCATTATTGGACTTTAATCAGAGAAATAACAATTCTGCCTTTGTTTAGCTGTCCACTGTTGATGCTGGCAAGCCCAATTGAAGCATATTTGATGCTGGCATGCAGTCAGGAGAGGTTTCATCTTAGCTATTTTGCCTACCATTTCAGCGTTGTTGAGACTGTCCTTCACTGTAATTAGAGAAGCCTCAATCCTTTGCTCCACACTCCAATGCTGTTTCAATTCTCTGACAACCATATGCAGATCTGATGCTGACAGAGTTCTGTCTTGATGTTCAGTAGACAGCATAAGGTGAGCTTTATGAGGCAGATTGTCAACTGAACCCATATTTTGAAGTTTTTCTAGTAGGTAGTTGACTACACCAAACCTTCGTGCCACCTTTACCATATAGTGCAACATTGCAAGCCCTTGCTGTGACCCAGGAAGTGATGCAATTCTCAAGCTATGTGGTGCAGTCAGTACCAAATAATGGTCACCACAGACAGGGCACAACAAATGACCTATTTTTTACAGTCCCTTGGATGAGACCAGCTCATGTGGGGATACCTTGGTCACTCATCAGGCAGATTGGAGAGGTTGATTGTCTAGTCCCTGAGCACTTTTCGAACCCTGTCCACCAAGTAGCTAAAAGTGTGTCACAACTGAGTACCTCCTGATCCATAGTGCAGCATGCTGTCTACTTGGCTACTGGCTGCTAAGGGGATATTAATTTTAATTTAAACCTCAGTTATAAGATAACATTAAGCATTTACATAAATAACATTATTGCACAAAAGGACAATAATCTACAATAATTAAAGATAGTTTTACATTTGTAGTAATTTTGGTTTCATCCAGTCTATGAAATGTGACTGACATAGATTTTTGTACCTACATTTTTATCAAAGTAATTACTGCTATGGTAGTATGGCTATTTATTTTTTATTTGAACATTCATATATTAACCAATAGTAGTCTGGAAGCCAGATAGGGTTTGGTGATGTGGATGGGGTCCCAATCATGTATCTATCTGAATATCTAGTCCTAGCCTGCTAATAGCTGGAAAAGCATGGATCTCTTTTCTTTGTGTGGATGGAGGGTGTGGCCTACAGGGCCTTGAAATGGTCCTTCTAATGTTAACTTTCTATCTCTCAAAAAATAGTATTTTTACATTTATTCAATTGGTTTAACATTCAGAATACTGACTGATGTTGATGTTAGAAAAAAGTAAAAAAGGCTTTATCCAATATTTATGTGTTAAGAGCAATAATAAAAGATAGGTATACTTTGATAAAAATATACTACTTATTTATACTACTGGCGAGTGATAGCCCAGGACAGCTGTTTCGGTCTTGTTGGGCCTCATCAGCCTGAGAAATATAATATTTTTAATAAGAAAACTGGCTTTCCAACATATTTCTTCTGAAAATCTTTTATTTTCACTCTTCTATTGCAAATATTCCTCTCTTTTATGCTTTGGTATGAAATATATGAACATTTTATATTGCCCAGGCTTGGGATCGCATTCCCATCACCAAACCCTACCTGGATCGCAAACTCAGCTTACTAAGATAACTAGAAAATAGCATATTATTTATCAAGTTGTCCTCACTGAGGCACTTGAAATGTTCCATTGTATGCCGGGCAGCTAATGACTCAATCATAGCACTATAGACAGAATTTGTTATGATTTCACTGCATCTACTCTCAGCTAGAGATGTTTGAAATTTGCAGGACAATTTGAACAATCAATAGACATATGAAAGAAAGAAATCAATTTAAATATTGTTTCAGCATTATGATTACAATGAAGACCAGATAGATACTCTACTTTAAAAAAAATTGAATTTTTAAAAATTCTATCTAAAATGGGCATGAAATTTGCAAACTGGTCATAAAGTTATAGTTAGTCCATCATATTTGACAAAACTGGTCATGAAAAACGAAACATTTCCACCTTTCTAAAACTTCAACCTACTTAAAAATCATTTAAAGACTTTTTTTGTAGTACCTAGGTATTAGCTCCAAAATAAAGAAAAGTTGATCGATAATGGCTTGCTTTTAAATCTACGTAATAAAGGTGCACTCATATTGAGTCATCTACTTGGCATGATAGAAATCGAGGTACCTATCCAGGGTAGAGGTTTAAAAAGACATAGAAATTCATTCAATTTCTTGGTGCACCAACTTGAAAACATAGATTTATAAATGACCTGTTTTCTGCTTTCTCTCTTAATTTTTAGAGCAATCACTGCATAACAATTTTTTAATAGGAGTTAGGTAGGTACATTTTATTAAAGCTGGAAATGTTTTTTTTCATGATGCCTACGTTTTTGCCAAATATAATGGACAAATAATCATTTTAAAATGTCCATTTTAACCAAACATTTTACTTTTTTTGCTCAATAGTGTAGGTAACATGGTCAATATCGTATACGCTTTCAAAATTGGTTATTTTATTTATAAAGCTTTTAAATTTACTCAAATGTTTCTTTTACCAGAAAAGGTTATTTTCTGTAATATTTAATAGATTATTAATTGACTGTTCAGCATTCTTTCATTTTGACAACAATCCTATAGGTATAATACCTAGTCATTAAAAAATTGTTTGCCCTAAATTCTGTAACACTCCAAGACAAACTAGAGTAACGCAACTAATGGAAGCTGATTTTTCAGAAAATCAATGATCATTATGTTGTACCTATAACCAGATAACTCTGTAATACCCATCTCTAGGCCATAGAGATTGAACTGCCCGCTTCGTTGCATAAAGCTGCTTAGCGAATAATATTCATAGATATTGTATTAAAAGTAATATACAATATCTATGATAATATTATGTCAATTTCAGTAAATTAAAAAAATTAATGAAATCAATACATGAATTATAATAATGGAATAAAATGATTTACGGTAATTTAAAGAATATTTGTCAGTTTCGAGATAGTAATTAATAGCTTTGCTAATTTTAGCTGTACTTATGTATATTCTACTGGATATTTCGATGTGGAATGGTCATTAGAAATATGCATTTTGTGTCACTCATCAACATGCCCGTTCTCACTTTTAGATGTCATCTGGGTTCATGGAAATTGCTCAAATGTCCGAAGATTCTCAAAGTAAGTCAGCCGCCTGCACTGTCAATATTTTATAAAGCGAATTGTGCGTAGAACCAGCTAGACAGGAACTTATCGAAGATACTAACACCACCAAGTTAGGATCTTCATGTACGGTTCTTAAGGGTTACAGTTTTATTCTGAACTACACGAAAGAAACAGCAACATTAAGCACTTTAAACATTTATATATTTCCCTAATAACTATTTGCTCTGACCTGTTTCCAGCTGTTTGTTCAAGGAAGTCGACGGAATTAGCTCCCGTTCAGAAATACAAACCCGTTCCTCCCAGTCTCCAGATCAACCAGGAGAAGGACTTCCTCCCCGATGAAATCCTGTTGGCCCTGACCCAGCACCCCTCCCCCACGACGCCATTTGGAGGCCCGACCCGTCTGTCCAGGATTGCCACCACCAAGCCGGCCAATGTGTGGCACTATCCGAAGCACAGAAACAAATTCAAACACCTCACAGAGAGCCCGAGTTGTATCTGTGGTGCGGGAAGGTGGGTCAAGATTTGGTGCTATTTGTGAACAGTTCTTTAGTGCACTCTAGAGTGTTTGCTTTTTGTATACTTTTTATGATGCGGCGATAGAGCCAAACATTTGTCTTTTCAAACTTAAGGGCCGGTTAATGATGATGAGGCATATTCCGTAGCTAAAAGTACACAGAAAATAAGTGTGTGGTTCCAGACAATAAGTGTGTGATTCCAGACAACAAGTGTGTGATTCCAGACATTAAGTGTGTGATTCCAGTCATTAAGTGTGTGATTCCAGACAATAAGTGTGTGATTCCAGACAATAAGTGTGTGATTCCAGACAATAAGTGTGTGATTCCAGACATTAAGTGTGTGATTCCAGACAATAAGTGTGTGATTCCAGACAATAAGTGTGTGATTCCAGACTTTTAACCATAAACCGTAGTTGGTTAGAGATAATAACAAGAAATAAAATAAGTTAACATAAAGCAAGTGAAATAGCAACGCTGGAATTTCATATTTTATCTAAAAATAAACCCAAATATTAAAACCTGCGTGTAACTCTATTTATTTTACTTTTAGTTTTTTCAAAATTAAAATTTAATTTAATTTAATTTCGTTCTTGCAATTAATTTGTACCTTTTTACGTCACACTTTGCTTGAACTTGTTTTCAATGTTGGTTGGTCGATGACTATTTTATGTAATCGTTTGTAAGTAAACGTTGAGCGTATTATTTCAGTTGATTTTCCAATGTTGTGATTTGAACTAATAATATGAAAACCTCGCTCTGTGTATGTTTTTACTTTTGTTAAAATTATTTAATGGAAAACATTGCCTTAAATTAGCTTATTTGCTTTTTACAAAGTAAGGTAGATTTTAGTCAAATGAAATTTAACATCGATCGAATATGCACCATTTATCAGCTTACATTTTCACAACTCGGTAGGCTAGAAATAGTTCCAAAAGCATTAGAGCAAAAAACAGGATAATGTCTGTTTTGTTTTGAAATGTAATCTTACTTTCTTGTTTTGTAGTTGAAATTACTTTACTTTATACAAATAAAATGCCTCAAATAGTTTTAACTGAAAAACAGACTGTTAATTAGTAAATTTGCAATTGTTTATGGAAACACGTTGTATGTGATGGTATCTCATTGTACTATAGATAACATTTGCAATGGGAAATTGTACTGGTATGATATCATATTATTTAAAAGAATCTGATATTGTAAATTGACCCCTCTCGTTCCCTAATAAACGCGGTCGGATAGCAAAAAGTCTGATTAACAAATATCAATTATGTATTTCAAAATATTGCAGAATTCATAGATACGATTTTACTGTGCACGATTTTTATAAATATATTTTGCTTCTGATAGAAAAGGATATGCTTATGGGCTAGGCAGGAAGAGAAATTGAAGTAGACATGTACCCAAGTACCTATACTATGTCAAGTACACTATAGAGTAAAAATGAACTAGGCTAGTAGAAAAAACCCACCCTAGTCGGATTATCGAGATGTAAATATGTACATTTTATAAAATTTCCTGCAGATTTAAAGTCGGAATATGAAGGGCGGATTAACAAAAAAAGTTATAGTGTAATTGTATAGGTAACAGTTGGTTCCCTTCTAATTCTAGTCGGATTATACGAGAGTCGGATTATCAAGGGTCGGATTATCGAGAGTAGACTGTAGTATCATAAAAATAGTATCAAAATCATCACCAATTCAATTTTCAAAAGTGGATGAGGCACAACGAAGCAGCGTGTTTCTGATTTTTCTTTTGAATTCTTTTGTTTTGCGTGTATCTTACTTATTAGTCATAGACATGTTAATATAATACTATTGATTTTTTTAATAATAATAATTTAATATTCTAAGAATGGAACGTCATAACAAAAGGAAAACCGATAGAATTTCATGAGATGTAAATGCTCTTGAAAGAGGAAAGATTTCTAAACTACGACAAGCTCCTAAAATCTACATCTCTCCTATAACATTGCATCACCATATTCATTAGAACTGCAAGAAAAAGCTAGGTAGTTTCAGATAGATGTTTAACAAAGATCAAGAACAAGCTCCTAAGAATCATCTGTTGACCATGAGTTACATGTTTTACGGCTTAACTAACGAACAATGTGAGGCGCATTGCATTTGAGCTTGCTAAAAACCTAAACATTAATCTTCCATTCAACCGTGAAAACATCTTCTGGGGAAGATTGGTTTCAGTAGTTTTTTTGAAGAGGTACCCGTAATTAAGCCTCAGAAAACCCAAAGGGAACAAGCATTACTCGAGCAACCGGATTTAACGGAGTACATGTGAACAAATTTCTGAACTCTTAAGAAATGTTCTGCTTAAGAACGGCTACGGCCTGCACCAACTGTTCTATCTTGCTGAAACTGGGATAACTACAGAAGATCATCGGCAAAAGGGGTACGAAAATCGTTAGAAAAATCACGTGTGAGAAAAAAGGCCAAACAGTAACTTCTATACCCCCACTTCTGATTTTTACAAAAAAAAGAAAGAACGATGCGCTGGTAAGAGAAGCACCCAAAAACTCCGAGTGGCTGTCAAAGACAATGGTTGGATCACCCAAGAGGTATTTTTGCAATGGATCGATCAGTTTATCAAATATGCTCATACCTCACCAACAAACAAAAACTTGTATTGATTCTAGATGGGCATACAAGTGACAAGTCAGTGGAGGCGATAGAAATGGCACAGAAAAATCACTCGCATTTAATGTGTTTGTCCTCTCACTGCACTCATAAAATCCAACCCTTGGACCGTGTGTTCTTCACTGCATTAAAATCACGCTATAATAAAGTAGTGGACAAATATGTTAGAATCATACAACAAGTCGGTGATATTCTAAGAAATGAGTGATTTATTTGGCAGAGCATACCAAGCATCACTAACATGGAATAGAACGTAAATGGCTTCAAGTGCACATGTATACATCTCTATAACCCTGACATTTTGACTAATGAGAATTTTGCACCAGCAGACACTGACGCCCCTTTTAGCCAGGCTTCAACTATAAATGTTACGATCTTTAATCCATAAACTTGGTATCACGATTTCGAAAGGCGGCATATTCCTAAAATGGATGATTTTAATACCATTATTAGACTACAAATTGAAAATACTTCCAGTATCATATAAGTCATAAAGAAATCTAATAATAATAATAATATATATATATATATATGTGTGTGTGAAAACTGGTGACGTTATATGAAATCACTATATATTAATATACATGTACATATTTTGAGCATTAATTAAGATTAAATTAGATAAACAGTTTGCTTTTCATATAGAGATATTATTTGAGATGTAAATAATTAATTAATTAAAAAATCAAACAAAGCAAAATCAACTCTAAAACTTCATGCTGAAAAGACAAACATTCGTCAGTTACAGTATATTTGATCGAGTAAATAAAATAACCAATGTTTCGGCAATAGTAACAACAGGTTTCGGTAGATCGTCTACCACTATCAAGCATTAGTAAAAAGTAAAATTACAATTAAATAATATACTTACATTATATAACCATATGAAAGAATAGAACACAAATGTAAAATGTAATTTAGAGTGCGTACGATATACAACCGTATGCAAACCCCTCCACCCTTGAACGCTAATGAACGCAAATGCATCATACCCCTGCCCTCCTCCTACCTTGAGTACGTACTAAATGGACGACCCCATAAGAAAAAGCAAGATTGTGAGATACTGTATCTCACTAACTACTTGACTGATTTTGATCAAATTTGGCACACTTACCATCAGAATTTGATAGAATGGCATAAATCTAAAGTATGGAAAACATTCCACCTTTTAATGAGAAAGGGTCAAAATGACCCATTTTCAACGATCTCATATAGCCCATTAGACAAGGAGCTAACAGCCAAATTGCCATTGACTTAGATACTTCAATATAATAGTAATGGGTATGCAATACTGTAAAATACAACTATGGGAAACTAATTAAAATATGTACCGCTACAAAAAGCCAAGTAGATCTACTAAATGTAAGATTCGATTATTTATAGACAGACAATTTAAGTCCTTTATATAGTCAGGGATAGGGAATGTAGTTGGATAGTTTACACAGATTTTTAAAACAAATTACAACAGATTTGTATTATAATTCTATTTGGAATAAGTATGCTAAATTCTCTCACCGATTTACTGGTCTTTACCGCTCTACGTGACGGCCCTCTCAAAAAATGAAGTCTGAACTGAAGTTCATTGATTTGAGAACTAGACCAGGTTGATTTAGGTAGGTACTTTACAAACTAAATTTCTCAAATTCATTTAATTGCAAAATTACTAAGAAATCACCCAAAAACTAATATACATCATAATATAAATCATTTTAATAAATTAAAACCATAAAATTATACATATTACAGAAATATAATTCATATACATGTATGTATATTATGTTTAAATAATCAAATATTACGAGTATTCTTGTTTTACAGGCTTTTACCAGGACAAGATAATTAAGAAAACTTGCTTATAAGAAACTTCTGATATTTTATTGAAAGTATAAAAAAAGTACATGTTAAATTTGCTAAGTATGTTTTTTTTAAATAATAATTGTATTATTTTTGAAAAGTCGATTTAAAAAAACAATTCCAATTTCAAAATTTCATTTTATATTACCTACCTAAAAGTACAAACATGCCTAATTTCACCCATTGAAATTGGGAAATATAAATGCATACCAAATGTTTCCTATAATGACAGAGCCTCTAGTCAAGATCTAATTATCAATTTCATAATTTTCTTTTTCGGGTGCTTAAGATGCCATACTTCTTATGGGTCAATTGAGCTAAACAGTTAAATAAACAATAACCTTTGTAACAGAACTCATTTTGATCCAAAATAGGCCAATATGATGCACATACATTTATTCTCAATGCAACCAACAATCAATATATCTTTAAAGTAGATGATATTGGTAAACATATGTACATATAATTGAATGGCAAAATAGATAAATTTGTTTGTCTTTCTGTGCAAAACTGCTTTTGTTTGAGATTTTATTCTAATAATTTCACTATAATTATTGTTTATTGATAATTAGTCAAATTTAATATGCATTTGTATTCTTCTAGTTTTAAAACTTTGAAAGATTTGTTATCGATAATTATATTTATTTTAACTGACGCATTCGTTAATTCTATTTTGTTGTTTATTTTATTCCAGAATTTGGCTGTATGAAATTTTGTTCTCAATACCTATATTCCACACTGTTGCCAGATTTTTACCAAACGGTTAAGACATTTTGAGCGGTCTGTGATAAATCCTATAAGGGATCTTGGTCAAACTACAAGGTGGCCACTCTTTAATATCTTTGGTTAGACCTAACACCACCCCCGCTTGACGAGGGATTAAACGATCGATTTTTTAACTTTCCAAACTTTCATGCCTTTCCAAAATTGTCTTAAATTTTGAGAATTGTTAGTTTAAACTTTACAAACTTTATGAAATGCATTATAAACTTGTTAACTTCCAATTTTAAAGATTTACAACATTTTCTACTACGTAGGTACCTACATTTGGACAAGATGAGTGGCAGGCCAAATCATAAATCAGGAAACATGCAAATCGATTATCCCGAACAGGAAAGGAGCAGTACTTCTAAGAAAAGTAACACATAATGGAACGTGAAAAGTCCAAGGTCTAACAAAAGGAAAGTTAACAGTTGTGGAAAAACAAGAGGAAGAAAGGAATGTGGAGTGGATTTTATTGTAAAAAAAGCCACTGTTAGCGAAAAGGTGAAAACACTAAGAATTAAGGCAAAACCGATCAATATAACAATGTTTCAAGTGTATGCACCGACGAGTACTTAATTCATCAGAAGATGAAATTAATGACTTCTATGAAACAATACGGAAAACAGTGGATGACACCGATAATTGTGTGACGTCAGAATATTAATAGGCGACTGGAATGCGAAGATAGGCAAATCAGCTCAGAAAACTTCCAATATTAGATAGAAATGGATGTGGTGACAGATTAGAAGATTTATGTGTGACAAATGATCTAATAATTTGAAATATTGTGTTTTCACAACCCACCAGAAGACTGTGCATGTGGAGAAGCTCAAATTGATTACACTTTTGAAAAGAATGAACTGTGATAACCAGCACGAGATGTGATCGAAAAAACATGCCGGAAGTAACAATTCTCAAATAAAAAAGCGAAAAAACATTGGATCACTGAACATACGTTGAACATTGCCGAAGACAGAAGGAGGTCCAATAAAGAAAAGGACAAAATTGACGGAGAGAATTAAACAAATAATTTAACCGGTGAGATAATGACAAAATCGAGTTTATGGAAAAAAATTATTTCGAAAGGGAAATGAAAAAAGACAGAAACCATAGAAAACCTTCAAAATCCTGAAGGAAATCACCGGAAATTGGACTGTTAGATCCAGTGTTATAAATGATGAAAATAGAAAACATTTAACATATAGTGACGATATTTTAAAAAATACTATATATGGTGATCAAATAAATCAAACTCCAATCTCAGGATATAATGAGGTTGAAAAAGAACCTGCACGTTTAAGGTCCGAAATAGAATGGGCTCTGAAGAGAATAAACAATTGTAAGTCACTAGGAACTAACGATATTCCTATTGAGATGTGGAAGGTATCCGGTGATGAAGGTGTCGATATTCTGTGGAGGTTGTTTAAAATGATATGGGAAAAGAAGAGTGACCTAGAGATTGGTGTAGAGCGATCTTCGTACCGTTTCCAAAAGAAATGTAATTTGAAAGAATGTTCAAACCATCGAACCATTAGCCTAATTACACACGCGAGTAAAGTTATGTTTTAGATCATTATCAACCGAATGAAAATAAAATATTAGTAAGAAATGTCCGAAGAACAGTCAGGTTTTGTGGAAGGCAAGGGAACACGAGTGCAAATGTAGTTAACATCAAGAATATCATTGAAAAGTGTCGGGAACATAATACACCCTTGTACATATGTTTTATTGAATACAAAATACCTTGAATAAAAGATGTGAAGAAATGGACGGGACAAGGTCTAGCAGATGCTGTGCTCTTGTGTCGACCACAGAAGCGCAGATTTGCGCCATCTGATTTGAAAAGAGAGAGAGAGAGGAGACACCTACTTCATCATCATCATCATCATCATCATCATCATAATCAGTTTATTAAATAAAAATAAAACCGGAGATCTAATATTTACAGAGTACAAAAACGAAGATTACAGCATAAAGT
>JAUYWI010096164.1:0-11874 GCA_034780595.1 Parotoplana pacifica | reverse complement strand
GCGCAAAGCAGAGAAAAGTGGCGGATCATGGCAGCCAACCTCTACAGGAGACGGCACTGATGATGATGATGATGATTGCTGTATTGTAGCTTATGTAATCATTTATGTACTGCTTATATTTAGTGCGTGTTAGCGCAATTTTGATTTTACAAATAAAGTTTGTTACTTGACCGAAAAAAGTTAGTTTTTCGTGGATGTAACAGTATTCAATAACCAACATCGTGGGTACATTGATATTTTGAGCTCAACATCGTGGGTACATTGATATTTTGAGCTCAACATTGTGGGTACATTGATATTTTGAGCAAACATCATGAGTACATTGATATTTTGAGCAAACATCATGAGTACATTGATATTTTGAGCAAACATCGTGAGTACATTGATATCGTACATTAAAAAAGGCAATGTTATTTTTTAAGCATTTAAAACTAGACATCAAAATTGGGAAACTTATTTAAATGGAATAGCCAATTCCGCTTCGCCCGACTTCAATATGTCAAAGCTGTGCAGGGTTTAAGAAAAGCCGAAATCGCTAGCCGAGAAATAACTGGCTCTGCAGCAACTGCCGCACAGACCAGCACACCACCAACGAGAATAGTGATGACGGGGCTGATTTCAATAAACATGAGTCACTTGAGAGACAATATTATACAAGGCACCAAATGTGATCTGTATAATATGTGGATGGTCCTCGCTAAGACAATAATTTGGTGTTATACAAATGCAAATATTTCTATCACCATGAATGTATTGGTTCTATCATCGTTGATAACTCTAATCACTGCAGTGGGAGCGTTAAGAATGTAAAGAAGGCAAGAAAAGTAGAAGAGACAGCGAATAAGAAGTTGCAGAAGAGGACAGAAAAAAGTAACTGGAGTAGGACTAGAAAAAAAGTATCAAGATCTTGCAACGAGAAACGCGAATTGGAGAAGATCATTAGGGATAAAAATGTTGATATCGTTACCATCCAACTCACTACTAGCAGCAGCACCCCGGTGTGGAAGGGCTTCACGACCGTATTCTTCCGAGGAAAGACAAAACCAAGAAAGGAGGCGGGTTCTGGTTAGGGGGGGGGGGATATTGCGTTCAGAAGGTTAACTGGGTGGAAAGGCGGTTCTACTGAAAGCTGCAGAGTTATGATCGACGTTAACAGAAAAGAAAAATGATATATCTAACATTTACCCGTCACCCACCATATTCACGGAAGGCAAGGATGAAAAGAAGAAAGCCAAAGTCAATGATTGGCTCAAAAAATAATAGAGAGATCATCTCAATCTTTACGATAGTTTGCAGAGTAGTACTACCGACCAGTGCCGCAAACATAGAGGTGACGTCCTTAAAGAGTGGTGGGAGCAGAACTAATATTCTTTCATGAACAGTGGAGAGGACCTGTTTCAATAGGCATACCGACAAAGGTAGCATACTCATGTTACCATTGTTGCTAGTAAATTGGCGGAAGGTTGCAAGTAGGAAACCCTCGATGAACTCGGATCTGACCACAAGCCTATCCTTATTGAGGTGGCTTGCAACAGAGAGCTGAGAAGAAACAAGAAAAGAAGACGCTTTACCGGGCTTGGAAGAAGGCGGACTGTAATAGGGACGTGGAAGAATACGATACAACTGCTGAAAATATGGAACTCGATGGAATTATTGCTTTCATGAACAAGACCCTTGTGGACACCACCTTAGATGTCTAGAAAGAATAGACCATTTTGGGATGAGGAATTCAATCAGCTGAACTGAACTGAAACAAATATAGGAAGAAAGGCAATGTGAATATCACTAAGTGGAAAGAGAAGACGGTTGAGTTACACCAAGATACTGAAAAGATGTGAAATTTCTGGAGATATTTCGTAGAGAACATGAAGGAAGATACGGACTGCAGGAAAGTTTGAAAAACCATCAATATACTGTCTACTGGTAATATAGCAGATAAAGATAATGAAGTAGTAGTCAATGATGGCAAAGAGTTCAGAGCCGACAGCCAGAAAGCGGAATGCTTTGCTAAGAAAAGAAATAGGCGGAAGTAATTAAAGTCAAAATCGCAAAAAGAGAAAGAAATGTGGCGAGGTCAACAAAATTCTCTGTTTGACATCCATTAGATGGATCAGGCACTAAGTCAGATGGAGGAAGGCAGGAAGAGAGGCCCAGACGGTAATGTTGATTAGTAGGTATGCCTGAGTCTGAGAAAAATGGCGTATAAATGTTACCGGCACGACACCAGACATTTAGAGAAAAGCGGAGATTGTATCCATTTTGAAGGTCGGTAAGGACCCTAAGAAAACAGACAGTAATGGACCGGTAAGCCTTACGTCTTGATGGAATGCATAGTCCCGAATAGGTTGTGTTTCTGGACATCATAAAGTGGCAAGCTGGTCATCAGATGGGGGAACACGGAAGAACAGGTGGCGAGAATTACTCAGAGTATCCAGGATGGATGGGAAGAGAAGAATCACTTGAAAACAGTGGTGGTCACACTTGACTGTTGTGAGGCCTTTGATAAAGTTTGGAGAGTGAGGCTGATTGATAGAATAATTGAGGGCTAAATAACAAAGGAAAACAGTTTGTCGGCACAGGTGTGAAAAGAGGCCCAATTCCAAACTCAAGTTATTCTTGATCAATTGAGAACGGGGCACTGTCCTCTGACAAGAATTACCAACATAGTATATTTGTGAAGATTGTGGCGTCAAAGAAGAAAAGAACCACTGGATTGTTTGCCCAGTTACCGAAATGAAGAGAAGAAAATTGGACGACGACATCACCCTAGACACGTTGTCAAATGAAAATTTGATGTTAAAGCTGTTGTCGCAGTGGGAACCAGATTGGCTCCAGTGACAGCAGCAGAACAACTCCGCTTTGCATTGTTGGCCATCGATTTATAGCGTTTTCCAATTTTGATGTCTAGCTTTAAATGTTTAAACAAAAAGTTAATCTTTTCTAAAAATAAAATAAAAAGTACTATGTAGTAGAAATTATATTAAGTATATACTGGTATTGTTCCAGGAATTGGTTTTCCATTGCACCGAAGCATAGCATCTTTGGCCACTATATCATCCATAAATTCAACAAAGCAGTAACCCAGTCCTTGACTAAAATTTCAAAAATATATTTGACGATAAGTGAAGTAACTATTAAATACAAAAAATGTTGATTTCTTTCACTAATATACTAATAAGAATAAAAGACTTTTTTCTGTAATTAACTCAACCGAAACTAGGGTTAAATGAATTGGTGTTCCAACAGATTAATTTTTGTTCACCAACATAAGCCACTACAAGATTTGACTCAACCTCTATGGGTCTCAAAAGTCACAGGCAGGCTTAAACCTGGATCCTCTGACATGTAAGGCAAGTGTCTTACCCACTGAGATATCTAGGCTGCTTAAATTTATTGTCCATAACCAAATGGGGGCACACAGTTATGCACTCCCATTCAGGACCTCCATTAACAAATTAAATCACTTCACACAATCTTCTACCCTTGTCTATGAATGCTGAATGCATCTACACAGTTAATCTGCATACATTTACTATCCATAATATAAAAAAAGATACAGCTAACATTTAATAGAGAACATATTCGCATGGTTATTTACACACATACACAATATATATAATCTTCTGTAGCAGTTATAAATACACAAAAGAAGTTTAGATATTAAATATTATTTAAGATTTAATTCTCTACTAAATGGGACCTATAGTTCTGTGACTGTAGCTGCAAAGATATTACCAACATTAAGTCTCATTTGATTAACCTAACAATAGATGTATTTTAAAGAAATCTAAAAAGGTACATATACATCAAATTTCAGCCCAATTGATACACAAGAAGTAGGAAATTCTGGTTTGTGAATTATTTAAACAGAAGGAAAAGTACATATATCATTCAGTTCTCAAATCAAACTATAATAAAATTAAAACCTTACATAAAATAAAATTGTATGTTTATTAAAAGCTTACCCACTAAGTTTATTTCTAATTATCCTAACACTGATAACAGATTCTCCCATTGTTGCAAAAGCACGTTTAATCCAAGTTTCATCCATGTAAGATTCAAGCTTTAAAAAAATGACAAATATACATTAACTATCAATTATAAAACCATATAAAAGAGTTGTCATATTTTAGCCATAAAATTAGAATGGTTTTTATTTGCTTATCTGATGTAGTTCATTAAATCAATTGACATGACACATTGATGTGATTCAGATAAGAATTAAAATAGAAAAGTAATTGATTTACAAAGTAAAACTGATTCATTGATGGTTGTATCTCCATATCACCATAAAAGTGGGGGCCCAGATAGGTTTAATCTTAGTTATGTGTGCAAAGGTTTGACAATTTATTTATATAGTATACATATAGGTTACAAAAGAAAGCAATGTCTTAAGTTGCACAGTTTATGCATTTGAGAGCTACAGACCACCTAATGGTGCTCCAAATGTGAAATTCCTATTCTCAAAAGATCATTTTACTCATATATCCAATTGGCCTAAAGTTCAGGGTAGTGACTCCTGTTGGTTACAAGTAGGTAAAAAATGGTGTGGTCCTACAGTCACAGGAAATGTATCTTCATAATACATTTTATGATATTTTAATTAAAGTTAGTATTTTACCTGTATATTACTTGTAAGTAGTATTGAATTTAATCATAATTTTAATAAAAATAACATCAACTAATTTTTACAAAAATAATCTTCCTTGAATGTAGGATCATGCCTATTTTTATTTACTTGTAACCTCTACAGAAGTCAACATCCTGAATTCAAGGTCAATTGGATGAACAAAATACATTTTTTGAGAAATAGGTAGTATGTATTTTGTCATAAAATACAATACTACTTGCAAGTACTGTTTTACATAATATTTAATTTATTTTTACTAAAAATGATGCAGACTTTTGACTCATCCTATACAAGTTTTCACACCAGCATCACAACACAAAGATGACAAAATTGAAGAATGTACAAATCAGATAGAAGATTTTATATGTGATAACAAAGGAACTGATAACTTAATTCTAATGGGAGACTGGAATGCAGTCATTAAAGGACAGTAAATAAATTTGGTACAAAAAACACAAGCAAACAATGAATTGTGGATTTCTGAAAAAAACAGAATCAATTAGTATTGACCAATACAATATTCCAACAAGAGCCCTGGAAACATTTCTTGGTTTAAAATTGATTACATCACAGTCCATCAAAGATACAGAAATAGTGTAAAGAAATCATGCACTTATCCTGGAGATGACATCAACACAGATCATAAAGACAAATTTAAAGTTCAAGAAGATAAAGCCAAGAAAACCAGGGAAGAAATGGAATATTGAAAATATTAAGAACAATCTTATCAGTGAACAATTTACCACTGAAATAGATGAATATCTGAATGACAAATGGAATGCAATGAAACAAACGATATTAGAAATAGCCAAAACAGCCACTAGAAAAATTTTCTCTAAAACTTACAGCCACTTTTTATCTGAAATTATTCATCTGGGTAATTATTGACAGTCACCTGTTCATCAACCCTTGACTTGTTGTCTTGGTGGTAGAGGGTTAGCAAATAGTCACTTTTCATCTGTGATAATAACATTACCATTCAAAATTCAATGAGTGCCCACCACTCATTGCTGTTGTTGAGCCTCTGATAAAGTGTGTAGAACGCAATGTGCATAAACAGATTTCAGACCTATTTTCTTTTGTAACATTTAAAGAACTACTTTATCTGATAAATCCAGCCAATGAGATATACTATGAATAGAAAGATGTATTGTCTTCATGGATTATCTGAGTAATTTGTTCAACAGTTTGATCAATAGGAGCTGTAATAGGTCGACCAGAACAAGCTTTGCATTTAGCAGAAAAATTTTCACCATTCTTATACCCTTGCTCTATAACATTTTTATCACCCCAAGCAGTAACTAGATAAGAATGTATCATAGCTGAAGTAATGTTGTTTCTTGTTAAAGTTGCAATGAAATAGTTGATACATTCAGTACTATGTTCCATGTCAATTATATTTTTTTTGCAGAAGGAAGAGTGTCAAATGTTGTATTGAATGAAATTTAAATTTCTAATAGTGAATAAAATCAATAGATTTTCAACAGAAATAATTGTTAGAATGTTGAAGGTTATGAATATCATTCAGAGAGTAAATATCATCCATAGATAATTGAAATATTGTTGACTTTCTAGAAAACACACATAAATACAAAACTTTTATCATTTTATTCCAAAAACAGAAATGAAGTCTTTCAGCAACATATCTGTCATCTTTTAAATATTATAATTTATTATTATTAAAAAGAAATTATGTATAAAGAAATTAAAATAATATAAACTAGTAACTCTAATTTTTAAAATTGTGATCTCCCAATAATTTGTCAATATGCATTTATATGTACATGTTTTTTCTGGAAAGCAGATGATATGTTATATGAGAATTATGTGTTTTTTATGACACACACATATTATACAGTACTGTGCATATTAATTGCAACCCAAGTAAAACTTTTGATAATTTTAGATTAATATGTGATAATTTATTTTAAGCATAATTACAGTACCAATAGTAAAGATATAATATAGTCTAAAAAAAACAGTTTCAGTGTATAAAAAAGTTTCAATATCCAGTGTAACCTCCACTAGCATTACTGAGTTTGGCAACATGATTTGGCATTGTTCTATAAGTATTTTGAATCATCCTCATGAGGTCAACATCATGGTGCCATATCTGCTGCAATCAGCTGGGGGCAGGTGGTATAGGCAGGCTTGTGGACCTTGAATTTGAGAAGTGACCAGATAATCTTAATGATATTCATGTCTGGTAAAAATAAGGGCCAGGGCAGAATCTGAATGCCATTCTGCTGTAGAGTTGATTGAATGATGGGCCATGTGTACTGTGTCATTTTCGTGCATAAATATGAGGTTGCCACTATTGGTTGCAGGCATGGCATGTTTCACAAGGATGTCCATGTAACAATCTGTATTCATGGTGCCATGGATAGGCACTATGAACCAGGCCCAACTCTAGTTATGTAGCCCAAAACATAACCTCGACCTGGAAATTGCATCATTACACAGTGTGTACACCATTGATTCTTCCTCTCTGGCCTTATGCATGAAATGCGACCTGGCAGCAGCAACCTTGATACCAATCTTGTCACTAAAGACTACATTGCGCCAGTCATCAGCTGTCCATTGGTAATATTAGGGGGCCCAATTGTGACAGACAAACTTGTGTGTCAGAGCTGGTGCAGCACATGGCAACAAGTCTACTTGAGATCAAACTGTGTTGGAGTGTGCCTGCATAACCACACCACCCACTTCATGCTGTAAATGGAAAGGGAGGTGTGAGGTAGACAATGTGCAGCTGCTGGCCCAATAATGCTGTGATGTCCACTGTGCCCTGTGTGGGTTGCAAAAGTTGTACCAGTAGTGCAATACCTGGTAATGATTCAGCTCATTGTCCACTATTTAGGTTTAGATATACAGTGGAACCTTGATATAATGAACTTGGTTGGGTCCATTCAAAAGGTTCATTATAGTGAGGGTTCATTATTGCAAAAATCTATAAGTTCAAAACAGTTTTATGTTTACATATTTTAAATTTTAATACTAAACAAAAGTCAACTTATTTTATGCTATAAGATATACATGCATACAAGAAAAAACATACATATGTACAAACGGCAACTTATTTTATGCTATAAGTTATATGTACATACATACAATAAAAACCTACATATGTACATACAATATAAAACTTTATTCTGTTTCTCAAAATGAATGGAAATATCACCATTAAACATAGACAACATTTATTCCAATCAATAAATTTATTCCACTAATAGGGCTTAGCTCTGCTTCAGGCAGCATGCAAGCCACTGTGAACATAACAATATTTTGAACATCCAATCAGATCAGGCATTTACAATTCAAATATAATGCAATATGAAGCAAGTGCACAGCACTATTGAATAGACAACTGAGTAGATCAAACATAAGATTTAAAAATAGAATTCTTCATAATCATTCAGTTAGTAGCCACTTTTCATAATTATTGTCAGAATTAATTGAAAGAAAGAAAAGTACTTTAAAAGAGGTGTGGCAATAGGTTTGTCAAGAAATAAATAGTCAGTGATAGAAATTTCAGAGGAGTTGAATGTCCCGAGAAACACAATATACAGGTAGTTAAGGGATTGAAACAGAGGAAAGTTCAATTTTGCAAAGAAAACTGGAAGGCCCAAAAAGACAACAGTAAGAGCCAATCAACTTCTCACAAGATTAGCAACAATTAATCATTTATCAAGTGCTTGACAACTAGTCCACTATTGGAGGCAAATAGTTTCAATTCACATAGTTTATAGATGTCTCAAGGAAGCTGGCATAAGAAAACATAGGCAAGCTGTCTGTCCTTTTCTCTGCAGAAACAATACCATAGCACAATTAAGGTGTTCAATGGCACATGGACACTTGAGAGACGTCTGGGATAGTGTTATCTTCACATATGAGTCCAGATTTAGAAAAACTAGCAATGATGGTCTTATTCTTATATGGCACAGGGTTGGTCACAGATTCGATGAGAGGAACATCACTCACTCTCTTTAAGCTGAAGGTGGCTCCATCCATGTATGGGGAGCCATTTGGAAAGGTGGATGTAGTGAGCTGATTGTACTCCAAGCATCTGTTAATCAGTTTACCTACTTAGAAACTCTGCCGTATGTTCTTCATGCAGATAATCTATCCCAGCACTTCATATTCCAAGATAATAATGCACCAGCTCACAGGGCAGCAAGAGTGGTTGATTTTTGGATACTTCTGAAGTCCATCATCTCAATTGGCCATCTCAATCTCCTGACTTAAGGATCAACAGTCGACCAGAATTTAAACCAGTTACAAGGTTTTTTGATTCAGCACAAATGGGCTTCTCTTTCACAGAACTACATCCATAGCCTCATTGACAGCCTTCCTCACCATCTTTGCACAGTTATTGAAGCCAATGGTGGAAATACCAGATATTAGTGATCCCCCCTTCAGAGAATGTGAAAACAGCCCTTTAAGGGCTATCTACTAAATGATTGATTAGAAATAAACAAAAAAATTTATAAACATCTTTGGAAATTTATGATTTTTTTAAATTAAAATAAATTATTTCCATTCATTTTGAGACCCAGTGTATTTAGTATAGTATATTATGTGCTATATTATACACCCTCACCAGATGACACTGCCCCTCATATATTTTTTATTTATTATTTTACAATTTTGAAAATTAGCTAGGATTTACAACTAAGTATTGATTTTATTAAGCAATAGCATAATTGAGACTATTTAGGCTGAAATGTATCATCTGCAGAGCTTATTGACTGAGATTATTAAGGGAAAACATATGCCCATAGGGTGCCTACTTTGTATTGTATCTCCTCTGCTAGCTTACCAAGCACGCATTCACCCCTATCTATACCTACCTTTAGCTACCTATTAGCATTAAGCATGTCTCCTCTGCTAGCTTACCAAGCACGCATTCACCCCTATCTCTACCTACCTACCTTTAGCTACCTATTAGCATTAAGCATGTCTCCTCTGCTAGCTTACCAAGCATGCATTCACCCCTATCTCTACCTACCTACCTTTAGCTACCTATCAGCATTAAGCTTGTGGACAGAAGCATGTTTCCTGCCTAAATCCACCTACTTTCATATAGAGAGTGTGTAGACATTACATTAACTTTCCTACTGATGGGGAGAGCCAATAGGCATTGGAGAATCTCTTGGCTATGTGATTAATATTTCATTTTTAGTCATGCCATTTTTAACTCATGACCAGCATGTGCAAGTTCATGCTTTATTTTAAAATGGTGCACATTCAGCATTAGAATTAGCTGAGCAATTTCAAGTTGATTGCAGAACAATTAACTGCTTAATTCAGTGGGAAGGCATTACAGCCAGGTTCTGTTGATGATCAGCCACGACCTGGAAAGCAATGCATTTCAACCCAGGGTCAAGATCAGGCTTTAATAAGAATGTCTACTGCTAATGCAAACCTTGTTGAAAGACCGCTTCAGAAGAACAGGAATGTGTACTGTGGTATTGATACAGCAGTATCAACTGTCAAGGATCGCCTAGAGGACACGTAGCTTGCAAGAAACCTCTTCTGACTGCTGAACACAAGGAATGACGTTTGGTTTGGGCTCATCAACACTGTCATTGGACTCTACAGCAGTGGTCGCATTGTTTTTCTCATATGAGAGTCCAGTTCATCTGGTACAAGGACGTCAATGCCGCTATGTCAGATGCAGAGGTGAAACATCCTTGCAGAGTCAACATCTCAGACCCACTGTCCACTTGTTCAGCGCAAGCCTACATTGACATCTCGATGAACAATGTCTTGCCCCTTGACCATTCTGGTAATCAGATTACCTTTCAGCAGGGCAATGCACCTGCTCATACTGCTCCAATGATGACTCGATTCTTTGAAGAGCAGCCAATGGAAGGGCTTCCTTGGCCTGCACAGTCACCAGACCTCAACCCTATCGAAAATTGGTGGTCCTATGTCCAGCAGCTTGTAGACAGGGTGGAAGCCCATGGCTGTGGTGGATGTATGGGCTGCTACGCACCAGGAGATGATTGATAGACTCGTTAACTCCATGTCCAGGTTATAGCTGCTCATGGTGGTGCTATTCGCTACTAAAGACCCTTCCCCAATTCTATTGAAATCAGTGAGAACACGAAAACGGCCCATTACAGGGCCACCAAATATTGATTGATTTTTAGGTAAATTGCTAAATTTGATGCATAATATTTGAAACTGTTTTTAAGTGTGTTTCCAATGTTAAGATCAAACTTTTTTTATAAAACAATTTCATCTGGTGGGGGTGTATTACTATTTCCTCACTTGTCACATTACTTCCAATCTGATAAGTATATTTTTATTAAGCAGGTTCTACTGCATATGTAATTGTTCAATCAAATGGTTACTTCAGTGAAAATTATTGCAAATGAAATCTGGCAATATTTCTGAAAATGGGTCATCAATTAATAAAAAGCAATTAAACTATGTTTATTATTCACTGCTGGGGACTAAGCTAGGTCAGTAATTGTACTACTGGTTTTTTCTAGAAATATATTTCTATTTTAGAGCAGTTATGGTTTTGTTGGCTGCTATGCTGACAACAAGACACCGAACTTTACCGAAGGATCAATGCATTTGGATTCCAAATTGAATAATTTAATATCCACTGCTGCAACAGAGTAAGAACATGTTTTATTTATGGTTGAAAAATGCTTTTCAGGGATATTGTTTAGATCTAACTAATTTTTTAAATATTTACTACTTATTTAATTAGAGTATTTAGTATAATTATGATTTGTTGTATTTGTATTTTTTCATATTTTGTCTGGTTTTGTTGATATCAATTTATAGAGATGATGAATTTATTTAAAAAGATTTCTAGCAAGAATCAGGGGCCTAATCCAATTTCAGTTGGAGTCATTTGGGTAAAGATTTTTTTTAGCAGCCAAGTTTTCTTACAAAAATGACTTTTTGCGAATTCAAATTAAGTCAAGAACGTTGTGCTGTGCTTCGTGAATTCACTCCATAGTGTATTATTTAATGTCTATCTATAGTGTTCTGCCGAATCAGTTATTAGCAGGTTCAATTCTATGGCATCCACTTTCCCCATTCTTCTCGGTTTGCTGCCCAGTCCTTCAATTCTCTATAAGTGTTTGGTTTGAATTCTTCTAACATCCTTTTTCGTGGTTTTCCTCTTCCACGTTTCCCCAGAAATCGACCTTCCAGAATTGCTTTGACCATTCCTTCTCCACGTATGATGTCCAATCCAATAATTCTTTCTTCTGATTATT
>JAUYWI010096153.1:0-11875 GCA_034780595.1 Parotoplana pacifica | reverse complement strand
ATTATGCTTTTGTAAACATTATTGAAATTGTACTTATACTGTATGTTTATATCTTTAAATAAACTTATTATTAATTACTCTATGGTTAACATAGTGACCGAATTTGGATATTATACGATTTAATTTGTACGAGCTATGGATGTCCAAAGTTTAGCCCATTTTTCAGAAGTCCTATTTTATTCTGGCCCGGCAGGCGAAAAACTTTAACAGGAAAAAACTATGTACCTTTATTTATAATTAGCAAATAAGAAATTTTATTTAATGTAAATTTTAAACTATTTATTTTGTCAGATACAATAATACGCAGAGGAGATACAATATATGAAGAAGAAGCTCAAGATCTGCTCCAACAGCTCAAAACTAAAATTCGTCAATCGGGTTGCAAAATGCGCGACTATCAAATTGCCTGGACCGAAGCAGGAGTATTTCCTGAACACGAGGAATCACATCAGAATTATCTAGAGGAACTAGCCTCTCACTTAATCCACGATCTTAAATCGATGATCGAGCAATCGATAGCCAGTCGGGCTAAAGACACCGCGAAGAGTCGGTTTCATACCGAGTTGGTGCACCATCAGCAATTTGCCCGAAACAAGTCCGAATTCTTTTTCGGTCGCTCTCATGAACTGGGAAAAGTGCACCACTTTTGGCTGGAGAAAGGAAAGCAAACTCCGATGGTTATCTATGCTGAGTCGGGTACTGGTAAAACGGCTTTTATGGCCAAAATAACTCGATTGATCCCCAAATGGTTCGGATCTAGTGCAATTACAGTGGTTCGTTTTATGGGTACATCGCCACTTAGTTCTACCCTTTACCAGACTTTGTTTAGTGTGTGCCAGCAAATAGCGCATGCCTATAAATTACATTTTCCATCAAGAAAGATTCAGTCCATGAAAAGTCTTCGCACTTTCTTTCCACGACTGTTGCAAACTGTTTCGATCAAAGCTGGGCGCCAGTTTCCGCTAATTATATTGCTCGACTCAATTGACCAATTGCAGGACAAAGATTCAGCCTATGCATGTTATTGGTTGCCAACTATACTGCCACCAGCAGTCCATATGATTGTTTCTACCTTGCCCAATTATGGAGATATTCTTCAGTCTTTAAAAGAACGCTTTGAAGCCTCTAGTTTCTTGGAATTACAATGCTTTACTACAGAAGACGTGGTTGAGATGCTTGATTTTTATGGCAATCAAAAACAAAGGAAACTTACTGAAGAACAGCGTTTGCAAGTAGTTTCTAGTCTTTCGGACAAGGTACTCTCATCTCTTTATCTGAAATTGGTATTCGATCAAGCCTACGCCTGGAATTCATTTGCCTCTATTGATGGCCTTGACAGACCACCACATGAATTTCAGCTTGTGATTTCTTCAACCGTCCACAAAGCAATAGAGTCTATTTTTCAGCGAATGGAAGACCTTTATGGAAAGCATTTGATTGAGTCGACATTTGGCTATCTCACCGTGTCACTCAATGGAATCAGCGAAATTGAACTGGAAGACGCCTTGAGTTGTGACGACCTTGTGCTAAATGAAGTCTACCGATTTCACGACCCGCCCATTCCAGGGGTGATTCGAATTCCGTCCTTGCTTTGGTCCCGAATTCGCAATGAAATCAATGAATTTGTCACTGAGAAACAAGTTGATGGGAAGACCACAATTTCTTGGTATCATCGTCAGTTTGATGAGGTTGCTACAAAACGGTATGTCATATTCATATTCAGATTGAAAAGTCAGAAATTTTTTAAAAATTACTTAAATGGTAGTCGTAGTAAAATTATAGTTAGCATCAAATATAATAGAAATTGTAATTAATGGCAGTAAGATTACTGACATTTTAAAATATTGCTACGATTTTGCTTGCGACTTTTTATAATAAATGAGATACAACTTTCTCAATACGACATTTTCATTACTACCTTTGTAGTACGATCTTTTAATTGTAAATAGATGACAAAAGACATTTGAATATTTCAGCTGTGCACCCGTCATATTCTATTTATTCTATTACCATTTTATATGAGACGGTCTTGTGTATAATTTAGTTTCAAAAACGATTTCTATCATATTCTAGCTTCAATACTATCGAAAAATTATGATAGATATTTCTATGGATGAAAAAGATAGAAGCCTCCTCACTCCGTTTTTTAACCACATCATCGAATTTGTGTTCAGGTATGCTGGTACTGCGGATCGTCGATCCACATTGCATGCTCATTTGGCCGAGCTGTTCAGCTCAACGGACGGCTTTGTGAGGACTATTGTTCTGTCCAATCCCAAACGACGCTTGGAGATTCCCAATGCCGATCGGCTGGTCTGTCTCAGTCGGATCAATCAGAAGAACCATCGCAAACTGCGCACTCTTCCCCATCATTTGCTGAACAGTGGAAATGTTAATTTCCTTTTGGAAAGATGTGTGGCAAATTTGAACTTTTTAAAAAGTTATTGTTCTGCATTTGGAGTTGAAGTAAGAATAATTATTTTTATATTCCCATGGTTTTTTTTTTCAAAATATAAAATTCTCCCGCAGTCTTTCCTAATTGTAGCTCAAATTATTCACGGGAGGTACGAAATCCTAAAGGGATGGATGGCTGGTACAGCATCTACGGCCTCTGTAAATTGGATTTATATTATTCAAAATTATTCATATATTTATATTATCACCAATTTTCATTAAAATTCAATTTTGTATAATCACAATTTCGTTGATTCTTTCTTTTAAATCATATCTATAAATATTTATGGACATCATCAGAAGTTTTTTTACTGTTACATAAATAAATCTTTACATTTACATTTATAAATAATTTATACATGTGTATTTCAGTTGCTTTAAATGAAACGTTTTGTGAAAAGAGACATTTATTTTTACTATCAGTATGTCTATATTTTTAATTTTAAGAGTGTGTAGAATGTGTTAAGAGTAATAATAAAAAAAAACGTATACTTTGATTAAAAATATACTACTTATCTATATTACTCGCAAGTGATAGCTCAGGACAGCTGTTTCGGTCTTGTTGGGCCTCATCAGCCAGGCATAATCACTGCCGAGCAATACAAAATGTTCGTAATTTCACATCAAAGCATAAAAGAAAGGAAATAGAAGATATTCAGAAAAAAGATATTGGAAAGCCTGTTTTCTTATTAAAGGGCACTCACGCTGTCAAAGCAGGTCCTGGCCAATAAATGTGATAAGAGTAACATATTTTAAATTGTAGGAGTGTGTAGATTGGCTGCGATCTTGTCACGAGCAAATCCCTTCGTGCGCTCAACTGACGTCCATTCTAGACTGTTTGACTTTTCTGCAGCCCTACATGCATGGCTCAATAGACTCGCTTCCTGTTCAACTAATTGGCCAACTCAAGAGAACGGCCACCGTCAACGTAGCCGAACTCATCGCCAACTTTGACGATCCATTGTTTCGGACGAATGAACATCATGCCACAGTCGAAGATATTTTAGATCATAAATCTCGATCAATTGACTCTGTGGAAGGTAGCTATGTAATTTATTTTGTTATTTACCGGTTCTATCTACTTAGAATGGGTTTTCAAATTTGGTTGACTTTTAAAATTTATTTTTACATTTTAATTCAAATTTCAAAGCATTTAAAAATTCTCTCATCTTCGTCGTTTCCCCTCCAGCCGTCTTAACTACTGGATCTCTCATCTTAAAACGTCCTTGTATCCAAGTTTCAATTTTTTACTCTCTATCAATCAGCTCTTCCTTGTTTTACCTTTCTGGCCTAGCAACAATTCTTTGTTCAAATCTAACCTTTCTACTCTCTCTAAACGTTATTCTCGGAATATTTCTCTATCCTTCAGGGGTCATGGCAACCTAAATAACTTTCTTTGCCCTTCTAAATCTGTTTTAGTTTCTCTTTCTGTTTTCATCCATTGTCTTAGCAAATCTTTATAACTTTCTCTGGCATCTTCAGTCAGCGGTCTTTTGATTTGTTTTTCTGTTCTGATTCTATTTTTGTAATTCCTTCTTCTGTTTTTTCTGTCTCATTCTGTTTTTTATTTCTTTTTTAAGGCTTTATGATTACCTATAAGTAAAAAGTTTTATGCCATTAATGTTTGAATTTGTGTTTCTTGTTGTCTATGATCTCTATGAGAAACCCGTTGTTAACTTATTTTAAAATTTGTCCTGAAGAAGCTTTAATTAATAAAGCGAAACGTCGACATTTTTGGGGGGTGGGTGAAGTACGCGCTCCTAATATTTGTTTCAATTGAATCTGTGGAACGTAATTTATTTTGTTATTTACGTAGAAGGGTCTTCAAATTTGATAGTGTTTTAAAATTTATTTTTAGCTGGAGAAAATCTTTCTAAATTATTTTTTGTAGGAGACGATTCTTTAGACATTCAAGCTCACCGGGTCCCAGAAACCGCATTGGATCGTCTGTGCTATCAGTGTCAACTGGATCTGGCTAGGACTCAGGTTGCAGCTCTGATACCCATTTATTCTTGTTTTCCAACTTGCCTGGGTAATAGAAGATGCTATTTATTCCTAACGGACTATATTTTCCCTCTACGAGGGGTGATCAAAAAGTTTTGCAACCAAACAATTTATTTCAAAATGGAAATATGTATTACGAAAATAACATTTACATTCCCTCAATTACTTCCCTTCTGAGTGCATGAATAATTGCATACGCAATTTCTATTTCTGAAAGCATTCAGCATACGCCGAACTAGATATTGTCCTCAACTGTGAATGCACCGCCAGAGCTAGGTCTTGGATACGAGAAAAAGGTCTTCCAGAGATCTGAGATTTGATCCTCGGGAAAAAACAGAAGTCTGGAGGAGCAAGGTCTGGTGAATAAGGTGGATTGGGAAGCAACTGAACTCTTCTCTGTTGCCAACAGCCGGTTTTTGAAGCTTTTGATCGGTCATCCAGAACGTGAGCCAAAATTGTTTCAGTGCAGTACTGAGCATTGATTGTAGCACCTTCTGGCATGATGTCGAGTGAAACAACACCTTGTGTCTTGAATAAAATTGTAAATATTCGCTTTATGCTACGGAAACCGGACTTGAGAATCTGAGGTCCAGGCTCATCCTCAATATTCGAAGCTTTCATGGTGAAGAAAGAAATCCAGCATTTATCTCCTGTACCAACATCAGATAGCCATCTAGATCCATTTGGTTCAAACAAGTCCAGCCAGAGCAGCAAATCCGCACATGCATGGCGGAGTCAGCACACTTCTTCGAATGTTTCAATTGTTCATGCATGAGTGTACATGCACTTCCAAAGCTGATGTCAAGTTCTAAGGCAAAAAACGGAGATTAATGCTTCGATCTTCTGCTAAAAATGAATCAGCACGTGCCACTTTGTCCTTGGTTAAGTTGAACGTGGCCTTCCAGACTTCTCTTCGTCTTCCAGAGAGTCCCTTCCAGCAGAAAAATTTCGGATCCAGGCGCAACTGTGTCAAATGAAGGAGATGCATCCCCAAACACTTCATATAAATCGCAATGGATATCCTTCGCTTTCTTGCCAAGTTTCAAGCGCGTGAAAATATAAAACCTTATGTAGGCTCCATTCAGATGGTATAATCGAGCCATCTCTCATACAAAATACAGAAGTCAGTGAAATAGCAAATTGAATGAAACTGCTTCTATCTCATATGCATTTAACTAGTTGCGCAATATCAATTTAATGGCTAAAATAATTTTTATCACAGCTCACTTGGTTTCAGAACTAATTGGTCGCCCGTCGTATTTAAATCGCTTTGTGTAGTTTTACCTAATTTAGTTTGATCCACATTATTGTCAATATTTTAATTGTTCTGGACTTCTTCATGAGCTGATAGTGATTTCTTTATGAAAAAGATACTGGGTTGGCAATTCTTGATGTTTTTTTTAAATTCTGAATATTTCAATAACAAATTATTTCTGTTCTGATTCTCAATGGAATGGATAACAGATTTTAATTTTTTGTACACTTTCACCAGCACTCAAATATTTATGTACCAACGAAATTTGCAGGTTCACTAAAGTGGTGCCTGGAGAAGGTTGAATCAATTACAACGATATCGTGGGATGATTCTCTGCTCATAATAATTATCAAGGAACCATCAACCTGGCTTGTGAAACTTTTTAGCGTTGAAGACTGCAGCACCTTGTGCCAAGTTAGACTGGACACACAACCCCGCATATGTGACCTGAATCAACAAAAAACGATACTATTTATTCTCGGTATGTACAAATTATATATAGGAGGTAGACATTAGGGTTGAATTTTTTTAAAGTATTCTATTTTAGCATTTTGCCAAAGTAATTTTATGCAAACCTGCAAAATGTTTCTTGTAATTCGATTGACTTTTCAGTTTGAAAAGGTGATATGTAATGTAGTTCTTTCTTTATTGGTGAAGGAGATTTTTTCAATAGCTGATGGTGCCAAAATCAAACATTACGGAAACTGCAAATCTAACTGGAATAATTCCCCTGTAGGTCGAAAAGTTTGTAATCTGAATCCGATATTTAATACGATTTGCTTTATTTCAAGTGTCAAGCTCAAAATATTACCTGATATCGACTATTGCACATGATAACATACGTACTTGAGATAAGACTATCGATTTGTGGAATTTGTTTGACAATTTAGTTAGGTGTGATACAGTCAAAATTTACTTAATTTTTTAGCACACACATACCTATGATAAATCAATAAATCAATGAACTCATTGTTTTAATTTTTTGAAATTTTATGTAGATGATCGTTATTTATATGGTTGCGATGCTGATACCGGGATGTTACTATGTCGTCACGGTCTTTACATAAATAACAAGACAATGTTGAATCAAGCTTTGGGTATTTCTCCCGAGAGTAACTGGATTGCCATTGCTGCTGAAGATAGAATTGCACTGCTGCTCAATAAAGGCGCTGATAACGGTAGGAATATGTTGTAAAATTGGGTTTATATATGTACTACTTTTAAGTAGTGTCAGTATAAATAATTAAAAGAGTATGTTTTTGTAACTAAAACTTGTACGACTATAATATCTAAAAGACAAAATATTTTCATTATAAACTTAGAAAAACGCATGCTGTCCCACCAAATCCTTCTTATTTCGAAGGAAATCGATCGAACAGTAGCTTTAATGTTTGTTAATCCGGATTCGCATCACCTTCTTATATCTGGTCACACATACCGAGTTGGTTTGGACAAGCAGTTCATTATTAAAGTAAGAGCACGCACTTGGCATAGTTGTCTTGTTTTTTATTATTTTATTGGACCAAGATTGACTGATCGGCTTTAGTCAATAACTTTGATTATGCATTAAATGAATTTCTATAAAAAAATCCCATTTCATTAACACCAGAAAAAATTACAATACGGATATTTTAGTCTGGAAATTCACTAACATATATTTTTCATATGTTAAAAAATTCAGGAAAATCTGCTACTAAATAATATAATCAGGAATGAAACTAATACACTTAACTTCTGCTCATTTTTTGTTTTTACTTTATTTCAGTGCTGGGTGTATGAAAAACGTACAGAATTGTGGTCCTTCACAGTGGGAACCCTACCAGCGTCCTACCCCGATGAGATTCTTCTACTTCAGTCCCAATCTCCGTTCCTTCTCTGTGTGCTGCCCGATGCCAGTGTTTATCGAGTGGATGCCGTCACCGCTGACTCAACACTGACATTCAAAGTAGATTCCTCTAGAGGAAAAATGCCACGGTAAGATGGAGTCTTGGATTTGAATATGTGATGTATCAATAAAAAAAGAGGTGCTAAAATAAAAATTGTTGTAGGTACTAATAATATATATTGACAGATTGGTGCATACAATATTACCGAGTTGATCATAGAAAATTCCATAGAGTACTTACTCTATGGAAAATATAGAATTGCAGTTTGTCAAGAACATTGATGTGTCTTTAATGGATCGGTAAGGTCAAATTGGCGATATTTCAAATTCTCAAACCAGGGCTTAGGTCAAATTAATATTGTTGATGAATTAGGGAGATTGCTCCATAGAGTAAATATATACATAGAGTATCCACTCAAACAGTTTGAATGTATGCACCTGTGATTTTACAACTACTGACTAATATTGATATCCAGAATTCAAATCTATAATTATTTTCTCACTAAAATTTGTCTTGATATATATAAGAAAAACTAGTATGTAAAAATTAAAAGTATTTTTAGAATATACATAACTATTTGAATTTTAAACCTTTGGAAAAATAAATATTTCATATAAAACTCTATAAAATTTGATACAAAAGAGCACGATTATTTTTGCAGTAAAAATATAATTACTATAAAACTGAAAACCAATTTGATAAAAAATTATGGTTACTAAATGCACAAAATAAATAACAAAACGCATCATAAATCTATAATTTATACAATTAGAATCAAATGAATGCAGAAGTTTATAAACAGATATCAATTACAAAATCTATCGACATAATTATTATTTGAATTTGTAGCTTCTGAAAAATAAATAGCATAATTTACTTTATAAAATGGTAACAAAAGACAAATTTACATAACTTTTTGAATTTTTGTTGCTTAAAATTATATACTACTTTTATGCGACACTATATGCAAATTTATAAAATAAACACGGAGTGGGTACTCTATGTATTGTTACTCTATGGATTTCGATATTTAAGAATGCAAATCAAGTCGTGCAAAGCCATTGATTGTTCGATGTCTCTGTTTTTTACCTCACCTACATTATTAACGTTAGTTGTAACCAGTCGATACATATCAATGGTCAATCTCAGTGTTTCCTATTTAAAAAAAACAAGTGCAGTAGTATTCAAACGCCCTCATAAATTTTTAAAACTCTCCCTGGAGACACACTGCTTTATATCCAATGTTTCAATGTTTTGAAAAATGTTTACTAAACTGGTGATAACCGCTTTTATTCAGCATTAAAACATTCTTATCCGAAAATACCGAGTGTTCTCACTCTGTTACCATCGCCATGGACAAAATCACCACTCAGTTCGTGTGTCTCAACCAAGATGGAATTCCCAAGCGTCCAGACTTTCGACTACAAGGCACTAGCGATGGGCACAGTGTCACGTGTGGCTTTCTTGCGCCTGGTGCCAATGCAACATTTTTAGTTGGTAGCAGCTCTGGTATTGTTGGGCACAACATACTTCCGGTAAGCAAATTGGTGTGTTCTGTAACCACTGAGAAATTGTCAGGTTTATTTCCACATTGTTGACTTTCTATGTAACGACACGTATTACGAGTATTCAGTGCCTAAATTACTTCCTAGCAAAAAACTGTAATTGAATATAATTTGTGTTATTAACCCCTGGAAGTGACCTGGAAGGACCACGAGTCATTAAAACCAAAGAGAACTCTTTGTTTAAATTTCTATGACTAAAACGGTGGAAATGTACTTAGACGCTGATCTCTAATATTTCAGGATTCCTCTCACCCCAACTATGGGGATTCACCAACTCATTCAGGTCTGAATAATTCCTGGACTGCGCATATGGACAGAATTAATTTTCTTCGGAGGAAGGATGACAAGCGTCTCTACACCTATTCTTCCAAAGAGGCTCTGCTGAAATTGTGGGACTCTGTCATGTCATTACAGGATGCTGTATCTGCTACAAATAAGCCAGCGGTAGCAGATAAAGACGTATCTAGTGAGGTCTTTCTTGAACAGATGGATATTTTGGCGTTTTGTGTGACCTGTTCAGGGCGTGGATTTATGACAGCAAGCCGGGGTGTAGCTGGATTGCATCTGTGGAGCTTGGTTGGTGGTGGAGTCTTGGTTAAAGAATACACTTTTGTCAATTTTGACGCAGCAACTAATTCTGAGTCATCTGGTTTACCGTCTCCGGATTTGCTGCCTCATTGGGATGCTGTTGATCAAGTAATTGCTATTTACTATCTGTTTTTTATGTTGTAGTCTTTTATTAGCTGAAACGATCCTTATCCGGGTTACCCCCAAATTTTAGCAGAAGCATTTACAAAAAGGTCCTTGGGTGTTGTGTCTGTTCCCCAATTATGCCTCTTTAAGTGTACCACGCCACAGTAACATCTTTCTGGAAGGAAGGGTGTGTTAATTGTTTAGTGCGTATCGATTTGTATCCAAATTTTTGTTTTATTTATGTATAACCCTAGAACTTGGCTAACATCAATTTTTATATTGTAGGAAAGCTCTATCAGCATGTATTTTAGTGTTTTCTCTCTCCCTCACTCGCATTCTTGGACCATTCTACTTACTGTCAATATTTTCTCCACGGCTGGGTTACTGGTTTTCTGTCGGAGCTGTTCTTTCTACTTTTTCGTTTATGAATGATTTGACTGTTAGCTATAAGCACTAAAATTTCTTCCTAGTCTAATTTTATTGTCTGTTGCTAGTCGAATCTTTTCATTCCCTTAGCTTAGGCTCTAAATTTCATGATAAAATTAAAAAGGAAAACTAAAAACTAAAAGGAAATTTCGTTATATTGATTCTCTTCTATGGTTTCGCTTGTCCTCAATTACTCAAAATCTCTTGTAAAATATTTTTTTCTGATATTTAATTCATGGAAGATGTCAAATCTTTAGATGTAAGTTTGCTAGTTGCAATTATTTTATATTCTTATTTGATTGACAATTAATTTCCATGATACTCCGATTTTTTTTAAAATATAGATGGCTTGCTTATCAATGGACCAGTTTATCGTTCTGTCATCTACAAATGGACTCTTTACTTGTTCACTGACTGGTAATGGTCAGGTACTTTCATGCATTGCTCGACCTTCATTATGGACTACGGTAGTGGCCTCGGACCCTGAACAACCAAGAGTATGTCTTTTGCGGTGCTCTTCTCCCGCCAATGTCCCTAGCAAGAAGCCTGAAGAAACCAATCTGACCGAAGTTGTGGCCCTGCCAAGTCTGAACACCGTGCAGGTAAAACGTTTCCTCGTGCCAGTCGGATGTTCAAGCGGTGGGGTGTCCAAGATGCTGTGTTTTGGTGATGCTAAGTGGGTGTTTTTCAACTGGAAAACATCCACTGGACCTCAAGCCTGGGCTGCCCATCTGGCAGAACCTGGATCTACGGTCACTCTCCTGCCATGCGCCAATGAAGCAGATAAAACAAGAACCAAGTATGCTATAGATCTGCTTATTATTAGACCCACCTTAGCTGAAATCCACGAAAGCTAGTATTAGTAATTTTATAACCAGTTAGTACCCATATTTGGGGCCCTAGGTAGATCGTACCCTGGTGAAAATGACTTATACGCCACTTCTATGACATATAAGTAACGTATAAGTAATGAATATGCAGCTGTTTTTACTTATACGTGAGCCGTAAGTAACTTATATATTTTTACTGCTTCATTTTAATTTTATTTTTTATACATAGATCCGTATTCGTTAATAGCTCCAGTTCACAACCAGTGCATTGTTTTTCTCCTGTTCTGAGCAGCTTGGGAGATGGACGCAGTATTTTAGTCGGGGGAGTAGGCGAGATTTATCATTGGGATCCACTTAGCTCTACGGGATGTAAATTGCCACGCATTCCTCAATTTCATACATTTTTTAAGCATTCTGTTACTATCAATCTGAACTGCCCGGATTCTGCGGACGTTATTGTTCCCGATATTTCTAGCGATAATTCTAAACAAACCGACAAAACAACTAAGAATTCAAAGGTTAGTTTACAAATCATTTTTGTATGAAATACACTGGGTCTCAAAATGAATAGAAATCATTTATTTTAATTTTTACAAAATCATAAATTTCCAAAGACGTTTATAAAACTCTTTGTTTATTTCTAATCAATCATTTAGTAGATCGCCCTTTAAAGGGCTGTTTTCGCGTTCTCTGAAAGGGGGGGGGGTCACTAATATCTGGTATTTCCACCATTCAATAACTGTGCGAAGATGGTGAGGAAGA
>JAUYWI010096142.1:0-11875 GCA_034780595.1 Parotoplana pacifica | reverse complement strand
ATTAAAATCTAAACTGTAATTATTCATTATGTATTTAATTATGTACATCTCCTTTTGTTAGTTATATACCAACTCTATGGTTATATACATATACATAATATTTTGAGAAAATTTTAAATATAGTCATTTTTAAACTATACATTTACTCATTAATGCATTATTTCTCTAACTGGGAATTTAACAAATAGTTCTGGAAAAACTGGGAATTTCATCACAAAAATTCCGCGGACGCCCTGTTTATATGAATCTGTTTTGTTTATTTGTAAAAGTAGTAAGTATATTAACAGATAGATACACCTTTTTAAAATACCTATTGGTACTTTTTTGTGCAATTGTTTGATAGTCTTGAATTTCTACGGAGCAAATATTGCATTTTGAAAATGCTCACACTAACATTTGAACACGGTGCCTATTTAGGTTGAAAATGATCAAAGACGACATTAAAGAGTGAGGTAATAGAAAATATTTAGCCCTCAATTGACACAAACATTTCGTTGAATCTTGGAAGTGTTCCACCCAGACACCAGACACCAGATAAAATCAATATATTTAATTGGCGACTTTCTTTTTTAGTAATTGCTGTCGACATCGATCCTGTGAAATTGGCACTAGCCCGACACAACGCAACGATTTACGGTGTCCAAGATCGCTGTCTGTTCATACAAGCCGACTTCTTTGATTTGGCACGCTCTGGTCGTTTGAATTGTCTGAATATCGATATTGTATTTCTAGCGCCTCCCTGGGGCGGACCCGACTATCTGGCTTGTGAACGGCCTTACCAACAGCCTGACTTGACGCGGTTGCTATGCTCTGCGCGTCTGGTTGCCAAGGATATCGCCATGCATTTGCCACGCAATGTGGATGTGGCCCATGTCGCTTGGTGTGTTGGCGTTGGACGGTGTCAAATCGAACAAAACATTGTTAATTATAAACTGAAAGCCATTACCATTTATTGTGGGGATTTGATTCGAGAGGACAGTTGAACTATTTATAGAAAATCTGGACAGTACCACCTTCCAATTCGCTTGTATTTCTACCGTGATTTTGCTTTCGTATTAACTCTTTGCTGATAACGTCCACGGGGCTGGTGGGGGTCTTGTACAGGGATTACTTGATAAACGACTCACCAGATTGGCATGAATTTTGGCATCATTACACTTGTTTTTGGTTTGATCCCTCTAAGGCCCTCTGAAACAATAAATTTTGACCAAAAAATGAATAAAATTGATCAAGCATTTTGGCATACTGTTTTCTTTAAAAATACCAATTTGTGGCAGATTTTTATTTTATGCAGCAATAATATTACGAATTTTAAAATAAATTGACCAGAAAAATACTTCTGCTAGATTTTGCCCGGGAAGTTTAGCGATTTTCATCAAAGAATCGATAATAATTCTTGAAATTTTTACCCCTTGAGATGTAATTGGCCCTTAGTTCAGCTTCCTTGTTGTTTTTTAAATTAATTTCCCAAATTTCAGTTCAATCACTTTTTATGGGGGTTGAGAGTTGTACAATCCCGTCCCGTTACTAACAGCATATCTTTAAAAATTTGCCACTCATGGGTTGAAATACAATTTTATATTTAGAATAGTGTTATCAACCAAACATTAAATTTTATGATTGGAATTAAACCGCTATCAGTCGCCGAACTCTTGTTTCCAGTTGTCATAAAAATATCTATTAAATTTGTCCATAGATTAACAATAAAAACTGTGGAAATTCTACTAACCAAATTTAAATTCCACCGGTCAGTTTTGAGCTCCTAGCAATTAAACATTACTGAAGAGTTGAAATATAAAGGTAACATAAAAACTTCATAAGTCGAGGTATAACCGTGATGCCAAATTTCATATTAAACGAATCTGGTTTTTGATCAATTTAGCGATAAGCTGCTAGTGGACGATACCAAAGATCTTCACTAAATATTGTGCGATATTTTATTGGACACACCGATTGCATTTAGTTTTATATAATACAGAAAATTTACATAGTCATTTATTGTAAATATCCATTTTTTATGTGTTTTATACCTATGTACTTTAAATAAACTATAATATAAAAAAATACTATATAAAATTTACGATTTTCAGATGTTTTGTGAAATATATCAAGTTATACATTCTCTATGATATGTATTTCTATCCTTCATGAAATCAATATATATCGAAAGTACAAATTGTTGTATCTCAATTCTGGCAATATTTTTTTGGACGAATTGTTGCATCGCGTAGATGCGATTTTTTTTCAAATTTAATAAGTTTTGTATATGATAAACATATGCCCAAAATTTTAAATAGTAAGATACATAACTGCTTGCCTAAGCTACAAAGAAAAAAGTGGGTATAGGTTACAAACTGGAAATACGGAGAATTTTGAATTTAAGAAACAAAATGTTCAAAATACAAATCAATGTGGTAAGTATACAATAATAAAAATCTTGATATTCCATCTTTATTATGGGCATGTCACCACTGCAAAAAGATTTCGAATCCAACTATTTTGCTGCTGCCATTTTTGGAGGTAGATCGTAAGCACCCCTAATCGGTTTGTTAGAACTTTCGAATCTGGAAATTCCAAGCAGTCCTAGTCATTGCGGTGGTGTAATTTAAAATAAACATTTAAAGGTTCTGACTTCAAAACCTTAAGCTCCGCGAGATTTGTCCAATCCATAGTGATATGGCTGATAGATGTTCGATTGCTGAGCATTTATTTGTCCATATATAGGCCTTTAAAGTCCTTTACATCCTGCGTTTCAATTGAATGCACATCATACGACTTCTTTTTGCTGAGTCTAATATGCACTTCCAATTGAGGTGTCAAATATAATCCAGGCATGTGTCTTAAAGATATTTCTATGAAGGAATGGATAGCATCTCCCTTGGTTTGCCCATGATATTATTAGCTCTATGGTTTCAATGGATTGAAATTAACTCAAAAAATATGTAGATGAACATGGTGGGTAAAATACTGTTTTTATTCTGCCCAGAGCATCCATCACAGAACAACTTTCCATGCTTGTTTCCATCTTAGTCACGGCGAACTAACCATTTAAAAATGCATCTTGAGATTTCGTTGGCCCCTCTGGAGGCAATGCCTTCATGCCAGAGAAAACAAGTAGCTTTAGCATTATCTAAATAGTGAAATTGAAGTAGCTAAGCCTTCGCTTGTAAAAATTCGCAATTTTTGCAAACAGGCAAATAAATAACCTGTTGTAGGTCGAAGCATGCTGCAATTGTCTTTGAGATTCTGCTTTAGCTTCTTCTTTTGCTGCTTCTTTTAAACGTCGAGTAATATCAATAGCCTGTCTATGACTATACTCCAAAGCCAGCTCTTCCTTCATATCTGGTACTGAATTATTGAATGTTTCACAGAGGTTACAATGGTCCTTCTTCGGCTTAAAGAAGCTCAATTTCATTTCCTTAAAGCATTATAATAAACCGTATAAGACACACATTGTCTGGACAATATTTTTCAATAGATTTTGGAGACAGTTAAGTCCTGAGAGAGATATTTTTATTTGTGTTTCTTTGAAGGTAATGGCTTTCAATGGCTGCAAAACGTTTAATATGGTCGTGAACTCTCTTGCGTTTTTCTTTGTCATTTTCAGCGTATTTTTTAGATCTTCCGCCCCTTCCATCTGACCCCAGTACTCCCATGTTATCTTAATAGATGTATGCCAATGGTGTTCGGGAACATTTTCTTGCAAACAAGGATTTTTGCTGATCGATTGTCAGAAAGTATTTGACACTGTTTCTTTTCTTTGTATTTAGAACTTTGACATTAACACATTGAATGAGAATCTCTCTTTGCTTTTGAAGTGTTGCCATATCATAATATGCATTACATTAAGAGTTCTCATTTCGACGGATATTTTATGGTACATTGTTTTCCAATGATTCCCTTCCTGACAGTTACTTCTTGCTTTAACAACCCGCCTTGCTGTTTTGAATCTTCCAGATTTTTCACTTGTACTGTCGACCTGAATTTGTTGTTTGACTATAATTTATTGGGTCTTACGAAGTTTCTCAATGTTGATATTATCTTCTGCGGGTGCACCATCATCTTGAATAAAATCGTTAGGAGAATTTTGCTCTTTTGTTGAATTAGAAAGATTTTTCCCATTGCTTTCATCTTCTGTTTCAAATATGTAGTAACTCATTTTTTAAAGAAATGGTAGAATTGACATTACCTTTTTTATATGGAACCGTAATATAATCCAGTTTCACAACCAGTGCTCAGAAAATGGCATAAAAGAAAAATGTTTTAATAATTTGAAATGTCGTATGTGGAAATTTCCGTAAGAAATTCTTTGACGAACTGTCGTAAATTTAAAAGAGGTAAAATGAAAGGAGATCTAATGTTTCTATTACATTGACTATTCTAGTGACCAGTCTACGGTTATACATCCAAAAAATATGATTCCTATGATTTAAACCACACCTATATTATTATTTATAAGTTATAGTAAATCTTTAATTAGCCCTACTGTAAAACAGGAAAAAATGAGATACGACGATTCGTCATAAAAGGTACGAGTCAATGGAACAAACAAACGAGGCCCCATATTTTCCATATGATGCTGAATTTCATTATATCTTGCTAAAACGTAGTGGACGGAAACCATATCTATGAAAAGTATATTTAAAATGTCTGATACAAAATCTGGTTCCCATGTTAGATATATTTAAGGAATTAAAAATTAACTTCATCAATAATTTTTTGGCATTCTATGTCGTCAGGTAAATCATTAGGCAAATTAATTAAATTCCAATGATGTTCCAAAAACATTGTGCTATGCATTGCTGGATGAATAAAGCATGAAGTAATGGATGAATAGTGTGTCTCTTTCATATCGAATTTACTTAGTTCAAATCGACGAATTACATAATCGAACTGATTGCCTGCCACATTAGAACCAGAAACAATAATCCTTTACTTGAGTTTTAAATTCATTTTACCTCTCGCAAGAATCATGATTTCTTTTCAAAATCTAGAAACATTCAAAAAGGTTCTTATTCAACTTCTGACTACGATCGACCTAGTCACGGGTTTGTCCTTTCGGCCTCATCGAGGATTTTCACCACATTGATTGGGTCGCAGATAATCGTGTCGGGTATGGGAGGGAGTCCGATTTTCCTATGTCTAATAGTGACGAGCGCAGTTGAAGATGACATGATGGGTGTCTTCGTTGGCTGTTTGGCAACGAGGGCAGAGTCAGTCGTGGCTTTACCAATGGAATGCAGAAAGGCTTTGGTGAATGTTAGCCTACCTACTCTGGCTTGGCGCATCTTTTCTGATGAGGAGATTTTCAACGCTGTTGCTAAGGGGTTTGGCCTCTGTGTGATTCTTGTACCATTCGCTGTGGGCGACCTCCTTCCACTTCTCGATGGCTTTCCTTTTAAGAAGGGCTTTAGTGACGTCTATAATGATCAAGGCAAGCAGCCATATTTTCCTCGGCATCCGCGGTTTCGTTTCCCTCGATGGAACTGGGTCGCAGTTTTGATGTAGATAGTGTGCCAAATGTCGGTAGCCACTTAGGTTTCTTGATTGTGTGGGCCTTGGAGGAGATAATTGAGTGCCGATTGGCTGTCTGTGAGGAGGAGGATTATCGGGGGCTTAAGTATCGTATTCTATGCCGATCTGACTACAGTCTGGATAGCTCTTTCTGCTGCTACAAGGCTACTGCCGCACAGCCCTGCAGCAACTCTGATCTTCTCAGTTTTTCCATTATAGTTAATAATGACTCCACCTCCTCCTCTCGGTGCCATCGCTCAAATGGTACACTCGGCGCCCTGAGGGAATCGAGATGATTGGTGGTGGCTTCTCTTTGTTCGGCAATACTTTCTTTCTTTGAGGTGTTTTGAATGCTAGTGTCAATTTCTATATTTTTGGGAACCGTCTGCGAAGGTGCAAAGGAGCTGATTATGGGCTTGGCGGTTCTTGAGTGGTTATTGTGGCTATCTCGGAATCACCATCTCTCCAGCTACGGTTGCTGCTGGACTTGAGTCTTTTCCTGCTGGTTCGGGTTGCTGAGAAGTACAGTGGGTCACTAATATCCTTTCTCGTAGATCCGGGCTCCCAGATAGTTTCCTCCCACGCGGATGGGTTCAAATCTGGCTTTTACACGGAGGTCATCAACGTTTGTTTTCATAGAACATGCAGAGATTATTCTGGCGGCTGCATTTTGTACGTGTTCTAGCTTCTGGATGTGAGAGTCCGCTGTTGATGGTATCCAAGCCCCGGCGGCGTAGTTTCATCTTCCAGGTGATTGTCCACTTGACAACGGTATTGGTGGCATTTTTCATCTCACAGGTCCTATTTGAGGTTAGTGGAGATCATAGAAAATCTTTGGTACTTCTACCACTTGTATGCAGTTTAGTTCAACCTCAATCAAACAAGACTCAGTAGAAATAAAAAGAATTTCTATGATCTTTACTATACATACTTAAAAAGTTCTTTTTGGGATGTTTAGAATAAACAATGAAGTTTTATATAGTATTTCGACTATTTTTAGTAGAATAAATAGTTCATTGAAAAATTATCAAATTAAATATTCACAAATTACCTATGCATTTAAAAAAAATCTGTTTAAATTGGCCTACCTGCTGCTTATACCACCTTCTTATAGTTTCTTTCAGTGTTTAAAAAATTACTTCATTTCACCACAAAACCACTTGAGCAATTGAATTGTTTTTGTTTAAAATTTGAATGACGCAAACATATGGGCAAAATCAACTTTTTTGAATGTAAAATAAAGTATAAAAAGGGAAATATTTTTCAGTAACTTCATGTTTTTTTTCTGAGGGACAAGCAGATCTAAAATTAATATGCGGTAAGTTTTCATCAGGATTAATTAAAGCAGAAAATATTTATCGAGTTCTGTGCAGAAGTGCAGCCGCGTTCTATTTTTTCAGTTTTGATTTTAAATTTTTTTTAGATGTAGACATCATCTGCCTATGTAGGCCCTTTGATAAAAAGAAAATTGCTGAAACCTAAGTTCAATAAAATTATGATTAATTTATTGGCATAAAATGCTATTTATAAATTATGGTGGGACGATATTTAGATTTAATAGGTTCAAAAGGTTTCACAAGTCGTATGTATAACCCAATAACTTTGATACAAACTGTTTTTGATATCACTGATGTTTTATTACTGGTAGGTACCAAGGAAGTTTGCGGCTTATTGTTTGTTTGAAAAAAAGTCGAATTTGACCCCCGTTTCTAATTTATTAACAGTGTAGGTTTCTGCTGATATTTTTATGATTCTTGTTTGTATATTAGATTTACAGTTGTAATTTGTTATGGGGTGGCCGTAGCGCAAATAACATAAAATTACTTAACAATAATTGGATTGGCAAAAATGGAAAGAAAAATATGAAATTGCTAAATTGGAGTTGTTTCTCCAATTAATATAAAGTTTTTCATATTTTGTGCAATGTTTTTTTAATTTCATATATGACAGAAAAAGAAGAAAAATCTACAAACATTCAAGAACAAACCATAAAGTGTATTTGGTCATTTAAAAATTATAATTTCTGATCAACTTCCGCCATAAATCTACAGTCGGACAGTCTAAATTTGTTTTATGAATTCTATAGAAAAAGAAGAAAGCAGCTGTAGTTTTGTTTATTTTTATATCAAATCTTTAGGACTGAAAACATTAAGTATCAGGAATAAATCGATACCTTTTAGCCACACATTCAATGTAAAATTTTAGAGAATATTTTGTGGAAATTGCACCACTAAGATGCCTCCTTCTACCGGTATCCTCGGTATTTTTGAGAATGGTATCTATATTTTATAGATTCTCTAAATTAGAAAATGAAAGATCCATAAAACATGCCGTTTCAGACACCCTACCTACAGTAGGTATTTTAGTTATTGTAATAGCAGCGCTGCAAAATATTTAGATTCTAATAATCTTAGTTTCTATGATATTTTTAAAAGTGAATACAATAGTTTTAAACCAAAATCTTATATTATTAATTTTTTAGCTCAATTTCTTCTATAACATGTGGCTTTCTATGTATTGCTGTGGTATTTCTTTTCGCTGCTGATACAGCATCTAGCAGCTGTAGCGATGGATGTAGCAGCCAATCAGAGAGATCGGACTGCTATGGATGTGTTTGGATACAGTGTGGTCCTTCCAGCTTCCTTACATATGCAAATAGAGAATGCAGTGACTACAGACGAAAACGAGGTGAAAAACCGCCCAGTTCACCATTTGATGTTTCCATGGAAAAGAAAACTAAAAACTTTTAAATGTATTTACTTATTTTTTATTATCCGAATCTTCGGTAAATGTCCTGCACATTTGAATTTTATTATTCCATGTTAGGTAATTCTTGATTGTTGAAAGGCAGATGTTTCATTTAAAACAATTTTAATAAAAATACAATCAATTTAACCAGCCCTCTTTGTACTGTTGAAAACTAAGTTCATTCTACTAAAAGATTCAGCTAGCATACATATATTTAGTTTAAAAATCGATAAAAAAGAGATCGCAGATGATTACGTCATCAGGTCCTAGCAATTACATTGTCTAATTTGTTTAGAATGTAGATAATTCATCAAATACAGATCAGAAAAATGGCTTTAAACCAGCTCGATCTACCATTGTTTGTCTCTGGTAGGTAATTTTTGTTCAGCATACTCGTAGTTGAAATGATCATGATCTACATAATACAAAGAATATTGTTGATCGTGTCTGATAGGACTCTAATTTTTATGTTTTAAAAACTTACCATTTGTTAAAGATAACATACGACCTACTTAATAATGTATCAGAAACATCAATCATTTTACAAATTTTATTTTTTCATAAAAATATATTCAATGAGTAAAAAGTAACGCCCGATTTTCAAAATATGGTTTCATCATATCTAGCTATTTATTTAGTTACTTACTTACTTCAATTCAAATCGAGAACTGAGAAGATCTTTTTACTTCCTTTTGCATTGTCTTTTAACTAGTTTCTTATTAAACTAAATATGCATGTCCTGGACAATTACGTGCTCTGCATACCCACTGTGTTTTGATTTCACTTTTAAGATCAATTTACGTTTGCTTGGGCAGGATAATCACCTAGAGTGGTAGTCAGCGACAATGTTGAGATTGAAATCGACACAACGCGTGTAATTGATAAGCTCTCTAGTTGCAAGCAAGCGTATGTGTCTTCCAATCCTCAGAAGTCCACTCGGCGATTATCTCTAGAGTTAGGAATATGCCAAAAAAGTGTCGCGAACTTACTAAGAAAGAACGGATACCAGCCATACAAGCTCCGATTGGTTCATGCCCTCTATGACGGAGATGCGGACAGGCGACTTCAGTACGCTGAAGGTTTCCTCGCCCTTTTACGACAGGACGAATCTCTTCTCGCGTAACGAAAATTAGGCGATGAGGGATGAGAGAGCCTTAAGTATTTGCATATAAATCAAGTAGCTAAAATCAGGCATTACTTTTTACTCACCCGGTAGTTCACTGCATTTAATGTATGTAGCTATCTATTACACTGTATATTATCTTGTGTTATAATCTCAATCTTTATCTAAAATAGATAAAAATAATTGCCCACTCAATCTTGTTGTATCTATGCTCAACACAGCTGAATATCAAATTGCCAAATATTTAGATGAATTTAAAAAAACAAATATACCCACTAATCATTCTTTAACCTCAAATTCTGAATTTATTGAATTTTTAGAAAACATTATAAACATTCATGTAGTGAAAATGAAATTTAAAAATAACTATTAGTGATGTGAGTGAACTTCAAACATTGCTAAATATTAATAATCTCATAGCCAGAAATAACTAAATCTCTGATTTAATTGTTTGAGAATATAGAGTTTTTAAGTCTGAATATTAAAATTTTGCAATGTTTGAAGTCCACTAACTCACATCACTAATAATTATAATCAACATTTTTCAATTTTCTTTTCACTACTTGAAAGTCTAGAATGCAATGTTATAAAATATCTTATTTTTATTTTATTTATTGCTATAAATTTTTTTATTTAAAATAATTGATTTTATATAACAACAATGCAATAATTTTCTAAATATTTATTTATTGTATCAACCCATGTACTTTAAAACAACCATTAGGTTCTCCTGTCATTTTAGCAACAAAAGTCGAATTGATTCATTATGAACCCATTTTTTTATCATATATGACAACCTGTGTGCTGAATATAGATTAGTTAACCATCCTGACTTTGATAATTCATCAAGAAACATTACTTTTTGTATGTAGAAATCAATTTTAGTGAAATGTTTAATATTTTTAATTGTTGAGCTGCACCTATGATTGATCAGTATGAATAGCTATTTTTAAAGGGATGCAATGATACCTTGATCACAAGGTTATGTTACCAACGTTGAGTTAGGAGGCAAGAAAATGAGAGTTACAGACTGAAGATTTTTAATGTCTGGGTATGCAGGGCAGTTATCTATTAGAAGAGCCACCTTTCTGCCTTGGATCATGATTTTATTATCAAGACATTTAACCCAGGATTCAAAGATTGTTGAGGTCATCTATGCCTTCTTGCTTGCCAAATATTCTAGTGGGAGCTTCTTACACATGCTGAAACATCTTGGCTTTGTGATTTACCAATTACAAGAAGAGGAAGTTTATGGGTGCCATCCATGTTGGCTCCAACTAGAATTGTTATTCATTCCTTCAGGATTTTTCCTCCAACACATTTATCCCATTTTAAAGCAAGAGTTTTGTTTGAAAGGCAATAATAAAACAGGCCTGTTTCATTGACGTTGTAGATATCTGAAGGTTTGTAGTCAGTTAGGATAGACTTTAGTTTAGTTTCTCTCCACTTCTGGACAGTAGCATCTCTGACATCACCAGCTTCACTGCAAATATTCTTCTGTGAGATTTGATCCTTTTACTAAAATGATCTAACCAGCCTGTATTGCTCATGAACTCAATGTCCATTTCCTTTGCTATGTCCTCAGCTTTCTGGGAGAGCAGAACACCAGACACAGGGATTCCCATTGTTCTGCATTGAGTGAACCAAAGAGGGAGTGCCTCTTCTACCTCTTGATGATTTGCTGACGTTTTCTTTTGGAATCAGATGGCCCATTTTCTATTTTGTCTCTATTTTAAAAAAAAGTAGATAGTGTTGATTTTGGAATGTCAAACTCTTTGCAGATTTCAGCTTTAGACTTGCCACCCTGTCAACCCTTTCTAAAATCTTTTTCTTGTGTTCAATTGTATGACACATAATTTTTTCGCTTTGATGCCATGATGAAAATGAATGCTATAGATTCACTAAATCACTCATTATATGAACTATGCACACATATGTACAACATCTCACCCGATTGCTTGATCAGTGTTAACCAATCATAATCAATTCAGTAATTGTATTGATTTGTTTGCAACCTTCATTATGACTCATTCTATCAATGAGTTATAACAAACAAAAGGAAGTGAGTTACATACATACATACACACAGTACATATATTGAGCTAGGTAATGGTTAACATACAGAGATAAGTATTAATATCTACTGTTTTTTAGGTTTATACTTTTGGTAATTGTTTGAGTTATGTGTGTTTATGTTCGAGCTAACTGTGAATTAAATATATACTAAACATAGGAAAGATTTTGGGAATTAGTTATGTGTTTGAGTTTTCTGTGATTTCAAGTTACATGTGTTCAAGTTATGCATGTTCCACTGTATGTTAATGGTTATTGTATTGTCTGGTTATTCTTGGGTTTGGTACATTGTTCTGAAAAATATTCTGATCACAATTAATTAGTTATTCTATTGTTTATGTACAGTCGTGAGCAAAAGTATGGAATCACCCAGAAAAAAAACAGAAATCACGTTATTACTAAAATGTATTCATAATT
>JAUYWI010096131.1:0-11877 GCA_034780595.1 Parotoplana pacifica | reverse complement strand
GTTAAATGTAGCTTTGATTAAATTAGAACAAGTATTAAGAATATTTGAGAACAGTGTTTTTAAAAAACGTGTTTTAAAATAGGTGTACGGTTACTTTTTTCCAGGGGTGTATATATATATATTTGTTGTATTATAAATGATTTTTCTTTCATTGAATTCCTAGTATGAAACCGTGGTGAAATTGACTAAATCACTTCTGTTGCCCTGTGCCGTTGCGGCAGTTACCGTGGCAATCTGGCGGCTTTTAGTTTGTCTCTATAGCCAGTTTTATCCGTCTGACACACTTGCAGCTAGTTCTCCCAACTCTCCACTTGCTCGTGGCTTGTTGACTGCGAATGGCACCAATCGTCCAATAGCTACGGCCAGACGACATCGCAACACAAACTCAGCTACACCTAGACAAACTCTCTCATCTTTACAAGTTAGTAATTATGATAAATGTTTGTTGAAAATATTATACTATTGATAGTAGTGTAGGAAATTTGCTTGATATTTTGAGCCAACAAGCAAATGAAAAAAACAACTGTGTACATTACACTTAACATAATCATTTGTTACACAAGTACCTAAGTAGTAGTGAAAATGGATCATTATTCACACAAGGGGGGAATCTCCCAAGTGAAGTGAGGTAGGTAGTTGCGGGCATGTGTATCCTGAGATTTAGCAATTCTTACATTGAATTTATAGTTAGGTTTCCTAAGCTTTTGATTGCCTTTGCTCTTGATAATATTTTGAAAAACTTTCAACGCATTATTATTGCCAACCAATGCTGAAGCCAGCTTTTATACGATGTGTAGTCTTATTGTAAGTTTATACAATCTTTGGCAACAAGTCTATTCAACGCTGTGTTCTATTTGCAGTCATTATTGTTTGGCAAAGCGTTTCTTCTATTGTACGATTAACGCGTTCAACAAAGAGACAATGAAAAGCTTCAATAACACAATTCGATGACTAATCTGATTTCGCGAAGCAACTTTTGAAAGGAGTCTCCCATAATTGTTTTTCCCGCATTAGTACAGAGAACCTGCGGAATCAAACCCTCAACTGGATCTTCAATAATTTTCTGAAATGTGTCACTAACCACTTACTCTTTAGATTTCAGGGCCGCACCCAGACATATTTGCTGAACCTATCAATTAGTACCAGCACTTACTTGTAGTTGTTATTCTTGTTTGTAATATCCTGCAACTCCACCAGAACCGCTTTGAACCTCAAGCCCTTGTACGTCACTCACAGATGCTGTCGAGTAAAATGAGGAGGACAGGGGGAGCCGCCTATGCACTATGGAGGAGGTTTGACGGGTTCGGCATTGCCGAACTCGTTAGTTGACGAACCAGATATAGGGATAGATGTTATTTGGCCGCTTCTATTAGTAGACTGGTTCCGACACAAACACTAGGGCTGGCAGAATGGTTTTGAGGAGGTTTGAAGCATTTGCTGAAGCATGCAAGAGCTATCGACTCGCACATTTATAATCTTCATTTAAAGTAAAATGTTATCACTACGGGATTTCAAATCAATGGGATAGGTCCACTGAATGTATATGTGCTTGACAACCCACACGATACGGCATATAGGTCCAAGCATATATACCTTCACTAGACTTATCCCCATTGATTTTAAATCCCGTAGTGAAACGAAGATTATAAATCTGCTAGTCGACAGTTCTTGTATGCTTCGATATATGTTTCAAACCTCTGCACATTCACCAGCAGCCTGGATAGCTCAGTGGGTAAGACATTCGCCTTACACGACAGAGGGTCCAGGTTCGAGCCTACCTACGACTGATGAGACCCAAAGAGGTCGAAACCGGTCTCGTAGTGGCTTATTAGTGAATAAAAATTAATTTCGAGATGTGTTTAGATAGTTTAACATGGCTGAAGAAATTTCCAATTTCATGGCGGTTGCTTGTGTCGGCATATATGTACAACAAGTGAAAGCAGATCCACCTTGGGGTATACACAATGTCTAACCAGTATATTGTTAACTAAACCGGACATGCGTCTTCCAACCATCTTTCCCTCTTACACGATTAAGACAGAACCAGCACCAGCAATAAGTACCACTCGCTGTGATTTATTTTTGACTCTCCTACTGTGTGAATAACGGTCCATTTTTACTACTACTTTCCTACTCTCTTAAAGTGAGCTCAATGAGGGACAATTTGTTTTGCCACAAACCTCGGGCGGTAAATTTAAGGACTAATTTACTTTATTACATAACAGGTAGGCCTAAAACAGAACTCTACAAGATTTAGGATTAAACAGTCGTGACTATCTTAACACGCAATGGACCCAGGTTAACTTTTATGCTTTGATATCGTCACATTAAACATCTTTATTTATTAATTCAATAAGGTATTAATGAAAAAATAAAATAAATAGTTTTCTTTCCTTTAACCAAACCTAAAACAATGGTAAATCTAACACTTTTACTTGAGTAAACACTTTTCCTAGTGTTAATTTATCTAAAATTAACAAAAACATTTTTTTATGTATTTACTTCACATCAAATGTGACATCAATCATTACATCATTGTATCAATCACTTTTAGGTACAAAATCGTGGTGACTGCACTAGTCCATTAAAAGAGTCTCCTGATGAGTACACCGTAGAAGATGAAACTACATACTACGGGCCTGAAGTCACTTATCTCATTGCGCAGGTATTGTGATATTATGAAACCCCTTTTCTTGGTTGTACTGAGCTTATGTTGATGAAATATTATACTACTGCTAGTAGAAGAATGTTACTAATATAATACTAGTAGGTATATTTTCTTGTGTCTGACGAACAACAGTGTGAGATGAATAATTATTTTTTATCTATTTACAAATGGATACACTATCTTAGTTTGTGAGTAACGGCATAGAACCTATTTTAAACCCATTTCAGAAATTAACATATCAAATTAAACCTTATAAAACAGTGGAAAAATACTGATTTACTATTAATTTGAATTCTTCCCACTTCACCAGCAAAAAATAGGGAAATAATTCCCATTTCACCAACCGTCCTACTTCACCACGTCAGTAATATGAAGATAATAATTTAATTTAAAAAAAAACTGGTGTCTAAAATATTTAATTAGTTGCAATGATTAACACCTATGAAATTAATATTAACTACTTGTTTGAAGGCAATAAGCAATACATTACCCGCATTACATACATAAGCTTGTGTCGAATTTTGAAAACCTAAAGTCTTCAATGTTTAAATCTGTCATTAGCATCACGTTATTGTGAATTTATTCGATATAATAAAAACAAACCTAATGAGCTAATCAAACATAAATATGAATATTTTATTTATTGTTTAGTAAACAAGACAACTAATTGTATTAAAGTACGAATATTAAACTTAGAAACTCTTCATTACAAGAAATTGGTAAAATTTATTATGTACATAACTTTAATTTTAAGGTCTGAAAAGGGTTCTTACTAAAAACGGAGCTCATTTCTGAGGTAGGTGCTCTCAACGTTAATTTAACATATATTTTTGGGCATTAGAGCTTATAGATTATATTGCAACGGATTTTATATTCAATCTGCTGTGCTGATATTGTTTCTAAAGTAGCACAATTATTATTACCTAATACGATTATTAATAAAATAATATGCTCCAAACTGTCTTCTGTTTATGTTACAAGTACCTCTCTATCTATTGTATTTAGATGTTGTCATAAGAATTTACATTTGATTGAACATTTGTTGGATCCAATTATAAGATACTTTTAATGTTTATAAGATATTTCGCTAAATAAATTGTAAATAACAGAAGATATTGTTACTGTTTATAATAAATTTCGTTAATTAACATTGTAAATAACAGTGAGGTTAAGTTTTGGATGCAACACCAAATTACATAATTTAGACAAATAAATATATTATCATAAACAGGAGAATTATTTATAATACATCAACATGTATTCACATAGATCTCAATCATAGTAAGTAATTAAATAATTTTAACATCTCAGTCTTTTTAATATTAAAATCATTGTCACATATTACTGCGATGGGACTGCAGGTGAAATGGGAATTAATTCCCAAGATTTGTTTGCTTGTGAAGTAGGACTGTTGCTGGTGAAGTGACACTGATGGTGAAATGGCACTGATGCGATGGTAAAGTGGGAAACAGCCATTGATTTAATAATAAAAAATAATTACATACATAGACTATGCACTTCGCGAAAGCGAAGAAGTACCCATCTTTTTGGAGTACATAGAAATTATATGGCAGTCTAGTAAAAAAAATACAACAGTTTCTGTTATCATCATCATTTATTTTTAAAAGGTCGATTTATTTCCCTCTGACAGGGAGTCGCCGACCCTCATTCATTCTAACTGGCCACACCAATCTCCCAGCGCTTTCTATCTTCATGATCTCCAAGCTTCAATCTAACCTTTCGACATTCTCTCACTGCCATACTTTTCCAGGTTAACTTTGGGCGCCCTCTTTCCCTCGTCCCTTCCACTTCGAGATTCCATGCCCTTTTTATATAACTATTCTCTTCCTTTCTTAGACAGCTCTGTCTCACTACCTCTACAATGGACTCTCGCAGACCAAGTTTTTCCATCAACACTTCTGAATTTATCTTATCCTGCTGCTTAACTCAACATATCTTTCTAGCAATTGCCTTTTCTGCTCTTCTTAGAATATTTTCTTCTATTGATACTCCCTATGTCTTTGCCGTATAAACAACTACTGGTCTAACTCATGTGCTATATATTTGCCCCTTTATTGCTAGAGTCAGTCTTTAGCCGCACAACACTGATTTCAGATCTCTAAACCTCTTTGTTACGGTCAATTCGCTGCCTCCGGCACTCAGTTTATCTCCAAAGTAACAAAATTCCTTCACTCTATCATCAAGGTCTTTTAACATCTCATCTTTTATATTCCTATGCTTTGTTAGCAAATTGAAATTAAAAATATATAATTCGCTTTGCTGTAAAGACAACATTTTATTCATAAATAAGTCCTCGCTATTTGGACAGATAACATTTGTTTTCGTTAAACAAATAATTTGGGAAAAACTGGTAGGCAAACATTGGATTGTTGTTAACGAGAGTTTATCGGTTTTTATCTGTGTTGTATTTCAGTTGGCTGCATTTTCCGTGATGGCCTGGATGATCATGCGCCTCAAACTGTTTTGGACACCACAGCTGTGCATCACAACCGCACTATTGGCCCGCCCTAATTGGCTTCCTGGCTTCCATCTAGTGCAAAATGCCGGTGAGGGCCAGCCCTGGTGGAATCGTAACCGGAAACAGCTGGCATTATCCGTGGTGATTTGCGTGCTTTTGGTTGGAATGACTTCCGAAGGCTGGGAAAATTTGAAGGTTAGTCTGTTTGATCACATTGTTCGTTAATGAATAGCGTTGAAAGTTGTTTTTCGCATCATTGTGAGGATTTTATTTATCATTGTGTTACTATTTGTATTATTTTTATTGTTCTTGAACTACTATTAGTCTATTATAAATTTTAACTAAGAAATACGAGTATACCCTTGTAGACCCTTGTAAATATTCAGATTTAAATTTTGAGATTTGTTGATCGAAGCATAATTAATTTATTACGAAATATTCTATAGTCTATTATTTGAAGTGAATTTTTCTAATTTTGATTCTTGTGCACTTAAAGTCGTTTTTCAACTACTAAACTGTCAATTTTGGCCGTCCATCTGTTCGTTTTCTGTTATAGGGGCTTTAAAACTATAAAACACTGATATATTTTGGATAAAAAATAAAACTTTGTAAGGTCGAAATCCGATTTTTGAGTTAATGGGGATCCATAAATGGTCTGTGGCATCATCAGGGGAGTCATAATCACCTTGAAAATGAGTTTTTCTGAAGGCAATGGTCACATTTCTATCTATTGGTGTGGTTATAAAATGTTTAGTTTTTTAGATTCCAAGATTTGTTTTCACTTTTGATACCCTTGGTAGGGGTACCCTCCCCCCTACAGTACAAGTGAAATAACAAAAAGTTTCTTTGTGACTTTTTTTGGGTGACACTACATATGAATAATTTCATATTGGCATTTTATATAAAAGAAACTTCAGGTACCCCATTTTCGCCGTGGGAATCTAATGCACATCATAGGCTATATAGGGTTATAGCTGTACAAAACTATGGTACGTTAAATAGACTGTGGTGTTTTAAGTGAACCTTGGACATGCTATATATGACTGAGGTGAACAGAGGTAAATCGATCAAAGAGGAGGCGAGACGAACCTCTAGATTGATTCTACCATGTTGAGTGCACGGACCTGAACAAGTGGCTCAGGTTTAGGCAGCCATCCTCCCAGAGTTCACTACTAGTAGTTGGTTCTTAGTCTACTCAATGAAGATGTATGTAAATTGTACAAAGGAAAAAATGTATTTCTTGATAGAAAGTTTGAGACGCGCTGATATAATAGCCACGAAAATTCAGCGTATTACTAGTGCAGCGTGGGCTGATGAATCATATTCTATGCGACATATTCGAAAGTTATGTCAAGAATTTATTTAAGAGCGCAGAGACTCATTTGAAAGTAAGGTAGGCAGTGGAAAAGTGAAATCTGATGTCAGATTACAAAATTTGGAAGATATTGAAAATATAATTAAAGAAGATAACCGTATATCCATTCGCCATATTAGCCAATTGTTAGGATTATCTCACGCTATGGTTCAACGGGTTACTGATGATCTAGAACGCTTATGGTTCCGAACAAAGTGGGTTCCCCACACCAACTGAAGCTAACAAGGCAATACGGGTTAAGCGTTGCTATGATTTACTTGACGCTCTCAGGGGCGGACTTGATAAAAAACTTAGTGACAGTTGACGAGATGTCTTACTGTAGAAACATGTTTCCCTAAAAGGTTACTGGATGTTTGATGAGTGAAGCATACGGACAAGGTGCTCGAAGGTCAAATATGGAGCAAAAAATCTTCAGTCAACAAGGACATCACAATTTCAGAGTACTACCCGCGAAATGTGACACTGAACTCCGAACTGTGCGTTGAATTTCTCATTGACCTAGAAATATTTCTAGAAGGTCTGGAAAATCCTATCCTAACCTGAAATCTACGACTCATACAAGACAACGCTCGGCCGCACATGGCACGCAAAACTGTTGCGCAGATTAAAGATTGCAACTTCAATTACTTCGCTAACCTCCATATTCCCCGGATTGTAATTTATGTGATTGGAGGCTCGCCTAGTGAATTACTTTGAATCCAGAGAAGATCTTGAACAGTTCCTGTTGTGGAACTTGCTCGCTTTACTCGGAAAAGAATGCAAAAGTCACTTTGTAACCTTATGGAGGATTTACAAAAGATCATTGATGTAAATGCTGTGTATCTATAATGTCTGCATAGAATTGACTATCAATTTCTATATACATACATAATTTTCATGTAAGAATATATTATACAGTGTGTACTTTTATTGTGTAATTGTAATATATTGTAAAAATAATAAATGTTTCAGGACACATAATTTCAACAGCATTCTTTTACTGAAATGCGTTCTAAAATGCTAGCGTCAACACTGATATTGACATCAGGGCATCTAAATTTCTGGATTTTGGAGACAAAATTTTGTCATTATGAAACAATCTATTTGTAAAAAATTTCCATAGAATAATAAGATGTAAATATCCAAAAATGGATCTGCAGTAGAAAATTCAACAAGATAATATTGACTAAAATGTGTGATTTTGAAACTTAAATTCTTAATAATAACGTTGTATTCTCAATAACCGCCTTTTTACTCACACATCGTATTTTCTGGTTGTTTTCCCATATAATGTTAGATGACCTGCATCAGTAAAGACCGCTTGAATCGACTTCTGATAGTCCTTCGATAGTTCAGAAAATCGAAAAGAGTGACAATGTTACTATTCTATGCATGAGATCCGTGTTGAGTTTCTGCAACCATCCTTATCTGGCCCGCGTAGTTAATATTTGCGTTACCAATAATGTTTATTGTTTACTATTTATAATACTGAGATAACAGATAATATACTATATTAATAAATTTAGTCGATTTATCAGATAATAACTATTAGTTCTGCCTACATATTATTAGAACTCTACCTACTAATTTCTTTGGTTTAAGCACTGTCGCTATCATATTAATAGAAGGTCTTAAAATACTGATCCGTGCATGATATATGACCAAATAGGAATAAGGTCCTCAACCTACTCATAAACAATTAATTTTTCATCAGAAGTCGTATGTTGTTAAAATGTAGTGATTTTATGATGATATTAAAATGCTTGGAGTTGCATTATAGGCATTCAGAAGAGTCAAAACCACGCTGTTACTGATCTGCTTTTTGGCTCCTTATATTGCTTTACATGACTGGTTTTGAAAGTCAATATTATCAGACAAGACAGTATTTTGTTGATGAATAGTTTTAAGGATAATTATTTGATGATTTTCTACCCATGAAACATGCTCCTGAGCAGAGATACAAAGTTCCACTTATTTTGCATGGCGTCTCATGTATATAATATTTCACCATTGATTATACTATTTCAAAACCTGCTTACTCGTCATCATTAATGAATCGAAATTGCTTTAGAAATATAACTTATACAGAAATTTATGCCCAAAAAACTATATTTTTCCTAATTTCAATATTTTATTACAGGGTTGGAATCAACGGGGGAGGGGCATTTGTCCCTAAGACGTGCCCTTTTTAGGTGCCTATAATGTGTTTTTGTTCCATTTTTCATAAAAATTTATAATAGGTATGTGGGATACATCTATAAAACCAACACAATTAATAAATTATTATTAATAAATGAACAAAATTGATTTGTGAAAATTGGTATTTTAAAAAATAACCACCTGAAACCTGTCCTTTTTGAGGCTGGCCCCGTAATTTTTCTCTGGATTTGCCCCATAAGTTATTTGAATTAGAGTCTATGATTTGAATCGGTAACATAAAAAAATGTCTAGCTAGGGAATATCTCTATTACTTTACCCTAATTTTTTAATCGAATGCTAATATGCCGCAATTTTAATCCATCTTGAGTATAACCGCAATTCCTTATCTTAGGATGAATTTTATTTATTAAAAATTAACACTTTATTTACATTAAAATATAGTGGGATTTATTTACTAAATTAAATACTCTTAAATAGAAAGTTTGTAGAAGTCATGCACGTGTTGTAGTGAGTGACATGGAATAAACATTGACCTATCGTCTTACCAAACAGGTAGTTCATGATCTGTTCATTAACATCAACAACAACAACGACAGTTTTATCGGTCAGACTCATACTATCTAGCTATCAGGTGTGTACCTTATTTTGTGACGTCTACAATTTCTTAGAAATCCGATTGAAATTTCGGTAATTCCAAGACTAATCATAAATCTATTATAATGTAGGTACTAGTACACAGATGATCATTTTCTAGGTGCTGTGAATACATGGGACCACAAATCAATTTGACTATCTATTGGTCAGATTACTTATGCGTAACTCTATTTCTTAGTTTGAGTAACAGTTGCTGAAACTGGAATTTGAACAAGCTCAGTTCGATTGATGCATAGAGTATTGGAATATCATATTTCTTCTATGGTGATATCTAATATTTTTATACATATTTTTTTCATAGTGATAGACCTCCTTTCACCTCTGTTTTTGACGTTATCTACGTAGAGTTTAAAAAAAGTTCAGCGTTGACTTTTAAAATGTTACGTTGAAAATCTTAAAATTAGAGAAATAATGTAGGTCTATCTTTATGAACAAAAATATACATTAAAATATTTCAACACCATAGAATAAAGAGGTGGAGGCTTGGTGGAGATGGAGCTGGCTGTGTGGCCAAGTTTGGTGAAGACGAGATCGTTCTGAGAAGACCGACAGGACGCTTCTGCATCTCTTACAAGGCGTCTGCAATGGATAATTCTAAACTACAATTGACGTTTTTCAAAATTTATTTAACCATTTCTAAACTACATCTGCACAAGGTATCGTTTTACTTTTGAAATACACAATTTTTTTTACTTTTATACATCTCTGTATTAAATGTCAAATGTAGGCGCAAAAATGTGACAATATGTAGATTCTATATTTGAACACCTGGCTGATGAACATTTTTTGTAGATTTAATAGAAAATGAAAAATATCAAAAGTCAGTTATCAAAATTCACCTAAATTAAGAAGTCAATTAATCCCAGCATTTGATCAAATTTTGTATTTTAATATTACTTAAATTAAATAGACATTTTACAAATATGCGTGTGCATGATCATATGAACATTCGACCATATAACGATTCGATCATATGAACATTCGATTATATGATAATTCGAGCATACAAACATTCAACTATATATCAATTCGATCATATGAATGAAATCTTATTTTAATTAAAATTAGCAGCTACTTTGAAGTTTCGACCATATGACTACTATTCGATCATATGAACATTCGACTATATGATGTGCATCCGAATTGCTTGTTCCAAATATACTGTTCTACCCAAACTGTTTAAATACGATATTTCAAAATCTAAGCCAATGGAAATTGGCTGTTAGCTCTACAACTCAGCATTGCCTAATGAATTTTATAGGATCGTTGAAATTTGACCATATTTGAATCCTTCCCACTAAAACCTGAAATGGTTTCTTTAGTTGAAATTCATACAAACTGTTTGGACTCCGATGGTAAGTATAAGTATGCTAAATTTTATCAAAAGTTTTATCAAGTAGTTTAGGAGATACAGTATCTCAAAATAGACTTTTTTATTTTGTATTTTCTTCTTCTATTGTGTATCGCATCTGACAGAGGATCTTCAGAAACGGAACGTCTCTTCTGTATGGGTACCGTATGAGGTTTCATTAGATATCAAAACATGCAGAAAGTTCTAGAGACAATTTTAATTTCAATGTTTAATTTAATGTAAACATGAATATACATTATTTCCATTCTTTTTGAGAATTAATGTAATCTACTACATTTGTGCAGCACCTAACATCAAACAACTGGTAGCTGATGAAATTATTATTTATAGAAGTCATACTATGATTTCCAAAAATAGTTTGATTATTCATTTGTAGATAATACAAGTTAACATTACAACTTATCCAACGCTTAAATAGTTGAATCTTCTATTTTTTGCATAATACATACTCCAGATAAAATAAGACTATCTAGTAGAATTAGTGTAAGGCACATTTTTAAGAAAAAAGAGCTTCGTGTATATCTTTGGTAAAAGCAAAAACTCACTATAATTTTGCTTTAAAAAATTAAACTTTAATTTTTTCTGAACAATCTAAATGAAATCAAAGATTTCCGCCAATTTGTTTTAAAAAAATCATTTTACTTACATTTCATAGGTTACTTTGTGAGTGAAATTTAAGTACTTTAAATAGTATATTCGAAAAAATATCTAGGGGCCTCCATCGCGTATCCCTCCCTATCAGGGTCTTTACTCCCGAACCCCACTGGGGCTAGGCCCCAAACCTCCGTTCATTCTTCGAAAAATGTAGGAGAATGTTTATTCGGAACTTCCGGGGTTTTTAAACTGTTTTGAGTCATTTTTAAAAACCAAAAGTGACATTATAATACAGATATGTTTTTTTGTAGGACCTTTTAAGCAGTTTGTATCTTTTTGTAAACCTATGAACATAACTTCAGTTTCAATGAAGATACTACTCGCTCCCTTGCACTCAATCCACAAATGATCCTGTGTTTATTTTCTTGACATATTTATTTAATTTATATGTTTTTGTGTGTTTTATTTATAAGCACTCAGATTTTTTCCTCCCCCCTTATATCTAAGATTCTACAGATATCAATTGTGTCACGATAACATTCCACTGTTGAACACGGATTAAACAGGCTTAGCTAGTGCCCTTCTTTGGTTCTACT
>JAUYWI010096120.1:0-11878 GCA_034780595.1 Parotoplana pacifica | reverse complement strand
TAACCTGATAGAACTATCTGAACTATTATTAATATTGGTAAGATGAGAAATAAATTCAATATTGGAATTTAAATAACTATTATTATGTAAAACTTTTCGAGGATTGTGACAACTCCAACTCCTCTTGCATGTTCTGCACCACTAAAGTAGTATATTATGTAATTACCTAAACAAACTTTTCCATTAACAGTTCAGTGAGTTTCACAGATTCCTAATATGTTAATGGGTGTTCTCTCCATTTCTTCTTTGATATTCTCAATTTGGCCATCTATAAAAAGCGTCTTACATTCCAAGTTCCAAGATTTAGAGTTTTTGCAGTAGTAGCACGTACTTTTTCCTATCGAAAGAAGCACCCATACATGTAGTAAAAGGTTCCATTAATGTCGTTTACACATTTATTAGATAGGTTCATGATCATAGTTTGTACTATAAAAAAATCACCCGTTGATCTAATGATGATTCCACAGGTGCCGTTATGTGAATACTCTGCCGTTGACCAAATATTGTTCCTCCGCCAGATCTTCATCCAACGTCCTGCTGTCGACGTCTTCACTGTAACCCCAGTAAGATAGACAGAAGGGTTACTCATTCTTGCCCAAGGAATGACCTTAGCGCTAAGGAAGGGATGAGGTGCCATGTCAGTCTAAGTGTAGATAACTTTTGAATATTGGTCCTAATTCATACAAATAAGTGAACGCTAAGTCTAACTAAATTTGAGTATTACCTAAATTTAATTTGCATTGATCAAATTATACTTCATAATAATTCAACATTTATGATAAATATCAATACCATATGTTAGAATTATATAAATAAATGTTAATATCTTTAAACAAAAAAATATTGTTTTAAATTTTGTATTTTATTGCTGAGATATTTTATACTATTGATTTTCAATAGTTAAAGTGCACAATATAAAAAAATCAAACACATACAATAACAAAAAAGATAATTAGAAACAGCATTTATTTTTTGTTTGAAAGATAATAATGTCAGTGATATAATTCTAAAGAATGTTTTCATATCATGGCTCACTTCAAAGGCGTATTCAATTTTTATGTTCTAAATTTTATCAATGCTTTTTCCATTAATAAGAACATTTCTGAGTGATTAGACATTCGGCTAATTGTTTTAAATGTTATTTTTTATAATTAAATAGCAATATATATATTTGAACAAAGAAATAAATTGTAATTATGTTTACTAGTGATATTTTTTCTGCGGCACCCTGTATGTTGTTGTTTAATTGAAGTGGCTTTAAAAAATGAAACACTTCCTCTTAATTTACGTTTGAGAACCTCATGTCATGATCGAAGGAGTTGTTTGTACGTAGTGGATATTTGAGTACTGTAGTCTTTGGATCTCTCTTTGTAACAACATCATCATTTGCCACTTCCATTTCTCATTTGGCCATTATTGCTCTCGAATTTTCTCTCGCTAACTAAATTGATTTCACATTTGGTTCTCGATGACGAAATTTATTCCATATTGATACCTAATACATTGATTTCATTTTTATGACGATATTTTAAATAAGACAATAGAAAACATATTACAGATCAAGTTTCAAAAGTATATTTATTCAATAAAAATAGAAATATTCTGTTCAAAGTTAGATTAATTCGTATAATAAATACAATGTACAGCTGGAGTAAAACATTAAAAATAATTATTGCAAGTGTAAAATATTATGCAGACCAAATCCATAAAAAAATAATTTAGATTTCTTGAAAGTCTGTATTAGGCCAATCAGTTCATTAAAGTAAGGCACAGACAAGATATTAATAATATTTACTCTAATATGATAAATGATCTTGTATTTAAAATGCAGTCTTACCAGCTATTAGATGCGAATTTACCACAATAAACTCTTCAAATATCAATATTTAATTTTTATGCTTAGGTACATAAGAACAATGTTTATTAGCTAACCTACGTATATTGAATATTCATCTTTAGAAATTAATTATAGTGATTCTACGGTACCTAAGTACCTAGTACCTACATTAAAAATATCTCCCAAACATGTAGTTGTTTTTGGCGCTATTAGTTTGTAAATAGCGCCTCATCATAAAGCATAAATTTGGTGAAAGTAATTTTGTAAGTTTCAGTTTTAAATTAGAAATAATTGTGTGTGTATTCATCAGAGGAAATCGATGTGTAGGTACAGTGCCAAGACTTTAGCTCAAGAATTAAAACAACAAACTCTAGAAAACTTTTTGAAAACTGTATTAAAGCAAAGTACAGGCTGATGATTCTACTTTTATTTCTGGTATCGGTGCCAACAGCATTGGATGGGGTTCCACAACAGGTCCATTAAAATACATTCTACAATAAATAAAGTAATTTCAAATAAATTTGCAAAATGCTTAATAAGGTTTTAAATTAAACACTATTTACAATACTAGTAAATGGAACGGACAGTTAATTCCACAATAGTAGATATATGTAATGTAAGTTTTCAATACTTAAATTATCAGTATTTTGTTCAAATTAAATGAATTTGTATTAAAGGTCGGTAAACACTAATTTACTTGCAAACCCATATTTATAACAATAGCTAAATGTTCAAATTAAGACGCCAATTTTTATAAAGAACAAATCAATCAAATGCCAATATTGTACATCACCATTTAATATCTAATAACCAGAAATTTAACAAAGAGCTTTGGGGGCAGGCAAATTGTAACAATAGCATCTCTGACGTATAGGCATTCTACTCCCCTAGCATAAGCCAGTTGTTATTAGTTACCATATTATTCTCAATCGATATCTATTTCTATTTACCGGTGGGATCAGGAGCCATTTACCTGATCCATTGTTAGAAACAGAAATCAACATAATAAATTATTCACATAGTAACGGTGTTATATAATATGAAGTGTTCAGAACCATACCTATAGAAGTAGGAGAAACCTGAAATTATAGTGAAAATCCAAATTATAGGTACTCCATAAGTAAAATGGTAGGAACTATATATTATCCAAAATCATATTTACACTTTTCTAAAACAATATGTAAGTAGTTCATTCTTACAAAAAGTACGATTTTAGGTTTAGAAGTAGCAAACAAATGTTTGTACTTTTTATATTGAAAAATAAGATTGACTAAAAAAGCCCTAAAAATGGTTAGCTCTCCAAAAACAAATTCCAAAATTCTTAATATACGTGAAATTAAAAGTATGGTTAGCTATGGTATTTAGGTTGATATGGCTTTATACTATTAAGTAACTAAGTATTTCAATACATGAATTATATTATTATTTAAAAAAATTAGAGCTAACAAAGACGAACATCTACATAATTTAAGAAAATATAGATCATTCTAAATATGCTTAGGTATGATTAGTATACTCGTCTATTAGCTCTAAAATCTTAAAAACTAATTTAATTCATGCACTGAAACACAATAGTTACTTAATAATATCTACTTAGATCCAAAGTAGTACAGGTCTAAATTATCTTCAAGCAGTGAGACTGGCGCAAAGCAGAGAAAAGTGGCGGATCATGGCAGCCAACCTCTACAGGAGACGGCACTGATGATGATGATGAGATCCATACCATCCTAAATATTATAGCTAACCATATTTAGTTTCACTTATTTTAAGAATTTGTGGAATTTGTGGGGCTTTTTGGCCAATCCTGATTACTTATATATTTGTTTTATTCATATTTTAACTTAATAGATAAATTTTAGTAGAAAGTCATTTATACGAGTATTCTCTCTATAAAAATATCTTGCACCATAAATCTAAAAAAAACAACTGCAAACTTATTAAGTTTATTTTATAAATTTAAAATGACGTATCTCACGAACCATATACGTACATCGTATTAACATAATTTTTGTTTCAAACAGCATCTAATATAAATTTTGTTTCATCAGTGAAGTTTTGTTTTATACTATAAGCTATTGATAGGGTGTATCAACAAAACTAAAACGGATTTTTAGTGGCTAACTTTAAGCATTCATAATTCGAAAACAATGGAACTGATTTCTATGAAACTGGCACATGCTGGTAACATAGCAAAGAACAACCAATTTGACAGAATTTGTTTAATCTAGGTTTTAAAGTGCTCGAGTTATGAACGTCCAAAGTTTAGCCGTTTTCAGAAGTGCTATAATACTCTGGCAAGGCTAGCTAGCTCATTAGGTCGAGAAATTATTTTATCTTTTGTGATGCTGATTTTGCGCTTACCTGTAGCAAACCAAACGATTCATTCCCTTTCCAAAACAGAAAGGTGTGGCCATTTCATCAGTCTTTACTAAGGCATGTTCTGGCGTGTGATAAACGTCAAATGTTTCTACATTCATTACTTCGCATTCTGAAAGAAATTAGCCCAATCATAGAAAATCAAACTGATAATATTTAACAGGTCAACGCTGTATGGCCAACTTTCAATTTCGAAAAAAAATTATGCGGGAAATTAACTATTTATATCTCTTGGGTCATTGTTTTAAATTTGGCATCTAAATAGTTTTCTTTTAATTAACTTTGGTATTCATACAATTAGAAAGATTTAAAAAACAAAAGATTGACAAAATGTTAGACGTAAAAAATAAAGATTTCATTTTGTTCCTAACACAGAGAAAAATATTTTTGTGAATTCATAACATTGGTATTTTGTGATAAAAAATGTTACATACACGCAACAGATCTTTTTTGTGTGATTCATAACATATGTTGTGTATTTTTTCACAACATACTTTGCTAATTCACAACATTTGTTGTAAAAATATTGTGAATTTACAAAACCAGCAACTTCACAATAGCACCACAGTGTACGATCCTATAAATAAGTTTTGTAATCTTCAGATAATATCATTGATTTTATTCACAACTAATATTGAACTCACTGGCAGCATCAACCCAACCACCCATTCGAAGAAGACTTTCCTGAACACTTTCATAAGTGGCAGCTGTAAGTTTGCAAGGTACAAAATTGCGTAACGATAATTCACCCACAGCTTGCAATGGTTCTGGAAAAGTCGATTTGATATTTCCATAGTTTGGATTGCCATCGGGCGCAGGTGCTGGATTGGATTGTGCAGCTTTCGGCAAGTTATTGGCATACTCAGGTGGTGCCAGGCCATTCATTGTGTAGCACACCGCAATGGATCGCACGATGTCCAATGGACGGACTTGGCTGGCCTCCCGAGTGTTGGCAAATGCAATGCTTACTGTACGATTGTCATCTATTCGCGGCTGTGACATTGGCATTGCTTTATTGTGATTATCGACAGGTCCTAAAGCAAATGGCAATAGGCTACATATTGGCAAATCTTACTAGAATTCATCTAATTTTATACACAGAACACGTTTGCTTTCAAATTGAGCCAAAGCGTGTAACTATGTTAAAAGTGAGTATTCTGTAATTTTGTCAAAGGTATTGTATCTATGAGAATAAAAGGGTAACTTAATTAGGATATTTTCTGTAAAATAAATAAAAACGGCATTCGTTTTTTTTAAATTGCTTTGATTATTTGTATCTATATATACTTATTATTATAATTATACATTTATATAGCGCTACAAATCAAAAGATGTCAGGAGTGCTTTACAAAGTGAAAAGATAAGTTTAAGTTTAAAAATATTAAAATTATAGGTTGAACGCAATTTAGCAGGCAAAGAATTCCACAACATAGGAGCAGCAACAGAAAAGGCCCGATCACCTGTACGAGTAACAAAATTGTAAGACTGCTACTTGAAAATGAGATATACGAGTATATGTAGCTAAATCTGTACGTATTATTTGTGTCAGGCTGCACAGAGGCACATAAAATACACAACTCACTATTATAAAAGTTTTCCATTGTAGTAATTGTTTTTAAGGTCTTAACTTGTAGATTCTAAAAGAACAACATAAAAATATAATTATACCAAACTGAACCAATTTCCAATGTTAAAAATGCTAATAGTCGAACATACACTATTCGCCGCCATCCACTCTAAAACTCTCGTAGAAACTTCAGAGAATTTGTCATAAGCAACCCTATCTCCGCGTACAGTAGCAGTTGGTGGAAAAATTTTCACTCCTTAAAAATAATTGAAACAAATTAAATTAAAAAGTAATCAATACTAAACCATACAAGTACTTTTTTCTAGGTTTAGAAACATTGGGTAATGACATTCTGTTGAAAGAAGGTTGTTTGTATACGACATGGAACAATCATGGAAGAACAAGAATTATATTCATATTTGGTTCTTTCTAAAAGTTTGTTTTGTTTCATGACTTAATGATGGTACAAGGTGTAAAATATTTTACCAAAATTTTAATGCTTTAAATAAAATTCAAAACAGGTTTTTGTTGGGATGAAAAGGGGAGAGATTAAGACGCAAATCTTTTACCTCAGGATGGGACTGAAATGATCAGTTATTTAAATTAGATAAGTTAGAAATACGCACTAATGGAGAATGTAGAACATCCTGCTAATATCCTAACATGATTGTGGGAATTTGGTAACTTTTGTTAACTTTAAGTTTTGTGAGTGCTTTGTACACCATGTTGGATGAGCTGATGTTAATACTTATTCCATTTAAAAGTTATTATTATGTTGAAATCTATTTTTCACTTTTGAGTTAGAATCCAATTATTTATATTATCAGCTTGACTGTCGAAGGCTTATTATATTTTTCTAATTTTGTATGTTTGCTGCAGTAAAGATTTCTTCTACACACATACATATGTATTTATATATTTTGTTTGATTACTGACAGGAACTTTATCTATACCTATGTTATAATCCCACCTAATTATGAGTCGGTACATTTATTATGCATGCAGCTATTACATACTCAAACATAATTTTCAGAAGGGATTTATACAGATTTTATGGTAAACAAATAAATAATAAATATGTATCTAATTATAGAAATCAGGTAAATAAGAAAAAGAGATATACCTACCAACCGTTTGTGGAAAAGGAGGTCCTTGAACATAAAACACTCTCAGACAATTAAGATAGGTACGTCGTTCTGTAGTGATTTCTGACCAAAAGGATTGATCCAAGTCTATGGGTCCTCCACCTTGCTTATCAGGAATAAACAATTTCAAAATCTCAATTGACTTGATTAGACCTGATATTTAAGAAGTAGATAGATACCGTTGAACAATAAAACAGAGTGTAAATACGTACATATGTAACCAATCGCAGAAAAATTAGGTTTTAATCGATAATAAATTACAAAGTATTAATGAACTACATCATGCTAACTATGGACACGATTCACAAACCTGAAAGTGGATCCACTTTGAGCATTTGATTAAAATGACCAATGGTCGTCTGCAGATCCTCAAAGATGGGTGTATTAGGCTCTCGCATACCAAAGGACACAGGCATACCTCCCGAGTTACCGCTAAGTACTTCCCACTGAAAACAATTATTTATGTATATGCCATAAAATTTAAAAAAATACCAGATAAATAAGTCCACTAACAAATGAAATAAACCACAACAGAAAGTTCAATGGGGTATTTTCTGTCATGTGAAGCACAACAAATGCAAAAAAGATTTTAAAAATATCAAAATAGTATAGAATAGTAGCCAGTCATAACCGTTATTAGTACCACTTGTTCTGGAACTATTTAATACCTTCTATTATACTCATAACACTTTCCTTAATGATAATTTCTTTCTTACGTTTTATAAAAATATATATTCTAACCAAATGCGTATTTTTTTGTACACAACTTTTAAAACATTCTTTTTTATTAATAACGTTTAAATTTGTTTGATATTAATAAGATTGGCCTAAAAGGAACATAGATGGTTAGCTCTGCCAAGACAAATTCCAAAAATACATGAAATAAAATATGGTTATCTATGGTTTTTAGTTTGGTATAGATTTAACTAGGTAATACTAAGTAGGTAAATATTTTGGTGCATGAATTAAATGATTTTTAAAGATTTTAGAGCTATCAAATTTGAAAATACACAGTCTAAGAAATTTAAAAAAGTTGGATTATTTATTGTCTACAATATTACGTTTACAACCTCTAGCACAGTTAATACTGAACTAATTCGTTTATTTGTTAGCACTAAAAAATAATTTAATTCATGTACCAAAATATTCACCTACTTAGTATTATCTAAATTAGAGATAATACCAAACTAAAATCCATATAGCAACCATCTTTGGGCATTTTTGGCCATTTCATTTAATGTCTGTTTTATTTGTATATTTAATCTAAATAGTTAATTTTTAGTACAAAATCTAATTTTAGATTATTAGAAATCTATACACGTTTTCTCTACAAAATACATTGAACCATAAATGAAGACTAAAACGGATTTTTTCAGAAACTAGATGCCCCTTGCAGCTTCGCTTGCAATATGTAATAAATTAGGAGCCACTTTTTATTAGCTCCAAAAAAAATTATTTGTGAGATAATTAAATTTAGTATCCAATAGTTGGTGAGGTGTCCAGTGTTTTAATATGGTTTGACTCGGTTTTGCCTCAACAAAACCAAAATTATTTTCTAACCATGTACCATGAACCATGTACCATGAACCAAAGTAATGCAATATGTAAATTTATATTTCATGTCATGTCGTATGCAATATACCCACGAGTTGCTTATTTCATGGAGGGGTGATTTATTTGGGTATAGAAAACAAATGTATCATTTCAGTGGTCAGAGTGTTCCTAATAATATTAAAGTTCCGTGAAATAAAAATGTCCTATATATATCACCAACTTACATCATTCATTATGAGAAATGAGACCTATCAAACTACAAGAAATCAGGAAAAAATAAAACTATAAAAATCCGAGTAACAGTAGAAGACAAAAATCAAACGAATAGTTAAGTATTGAAACGATATAAGTAAGATGTTTATAAACAGCTAAACTCGCCACCTACATAGCATCTTTGGTTATCATATAAGTTTCTGGTCATGGGCAAACTTTGCCTTTCTTATCTTACGATCTGTTAACAACAAACAAACACACAAACAGACATAATGCGTCCATTTATAAATAGATGTGCCAAATGTAATTAAAATCGGTTTTCCATTATCGGTTCTGAAGAAAGAAAGAAAAAACAATTTTAGAAAAATGGATAAATTAAGCAAACCATAGTTCGAAAACCAATAAACCGATTTCTATGAAATTTGCACACGCTATTAACTTTGTAAACTAAATTGACCAAATTGGTTGGTTTACTTAATTTTAAATTGTTGGAGCTATGGATGTTAAAAAACTGGCCCATTTTCAGTATCAGTAGTCCTATAATACTTTGGCAATGTTAGCTAGCTCATAGAGCTAACGGCTTATTGCCATAGATCGAGATTAATAAATTGTTGCTTCTATGGGCTTTGTCACAGAGCAAGGACAACTAAATAACAGAACAGGAAACGGTAAAACTGAAAAAAAATCTAAAAAAACTACAGAACCGATTTCCATTTTTTTCTAAACACTCCTTCTGTGTTGGCTGTTATGGAGTAACATTGTTTCATTGATGTGATATTTCTGACTGGGGTCAGATTGACCCCAATAAAAGGCCAAAATAGTACAAAATTTATTTGTACAAACAGTCAAAGGAAAAGTAATAAAATGTACCAATAAGTACAGAAATATTATAAAAAATACATTTTATTACAGAAAATATTCAATTATGAATAAAAAAAGAACATATAACATTATAAATACATTAAAATAGAATAAAACGACCCCCAACTACTAAATTACCCGCATAATGTGACAATTCCAAAAAGTGCACATCTTTCTATCTGTTTCATATTTTCAAATTATTGTATTTTCTCAGCAGAGCTTCCAAGCAACGTCAAACTTGCACACGACTTTGGACTTCCAATACTAAAACTTCAATGAGTTCTTTAGTGACAATTATCCATAAAATCAAGGTAAACACAGATTACAAGTATTAAAAATATTTTATTTGTAAAAAAAAACATTTAGTGACGTATTGCATTGGTTAGTAGCTATCTAGTAATTAATACAAGAGGATTACGATTTTCAGAGCATCTGGAAGACCTTCAAAAAGAGCACATTTGACAATTTAGATAAAGACAAACACAGTTATTAAATGCTGTAGAGTTCCAATTTTGTAGAAAGTTATAAACTTGCTGGTGAATTATCGAAATGGTGCGTCTAAGTGGAATTTTAAAAATGCAAATTGGGGTAAGTTCAGAGAGAGAGAGAGAACTTGGAAGGGGAAATGGCCGCCGTGGGCGATATAGACAACTGAAACAAGGCCACACGGATGTTTGAGAGCATAGTCAAGAAATCAGCAAGTAATCACTTCCCTAAGGGAGGCAGAAAAGATCCATCTCCTTTCTGGGATGATCAGGAAGAAGAGGCGGTCAAGGTCAGACAGAAAGCCGCTAAAGTGGTACATGAGAGTGAAGAGAACAGGGCGAAATGTGTTTCCCATTCCATAAACATCATTCCACAGCAGGTGCTGAAAATGATGTCCTGTCTGATCTGAGCACACTTTAATTTTGTTATTAATTTTGTTATCAATGACTCTATTGATTTCATTACGAGTGATAACACCAATTGACGCAGTAATAGCAGTCTTCAACCAATCAGCCCCTTTCTATTCTTTCAGCCATTCACAAGACTGTAAAATTCAATCTCACTGGATGTGGTACCATCAGTTTGCGAGTAAAAATGACATTAACGATGGAACAGAGGATTTTCTGGTGGAATTTGTTTTTATAAATAATAAAAATACACATTAAACGTTCAACAAGGATATACTCAACGTTTCAAAAACTGTCTATTACCACACAGGACATCCGTGTATGCATTAATTGTACTATTTTGTGACACTGGCTCAGTACATGATTATCCCAGAGAAGAAAGACCGGAGGTTCTTGATGAAGTGAAATTGGAGCAAGTTTCCGACACGATGCGACGATCTCCAAAAAACTGTGCATCGGTTGGCCCAGGAGGCAGAATTATCTATAGGTACTGCCCATAAAGCTTTAAAAAGGAAACTGAAATTGTATCCGTATAAAATAATGGCAACACAGCAATTGAAGGAAACGAATTATCAGAAACAACTTCAATATTGCAAATGGGTGCAAGCACATCCAGACATAATGGATTCTACTTTTTTCTCAGATGAGGCTTGGTTTTCGTTAGATAGATTTGTTAACTGTCAAAACAGTCGCATTTGGTGTGCCGAGAATCTATGACATTCATGAGTCGCCCCTTCACAGTGCAAAAGTTGGAGTATGGTGTGTTGTGTCCCGAAGAAGGATTATAGGGCCAATATGTTTTCAAACAAATGTCAACAGTGATGTCTTTATTTCCGAAATTTTACAGCCTTTTGTCGATGAACTCACAAATTATGAATTACAAACATGTCATTTTCAACAAGATGGTGCAACAGCACATACTTCGAACAAAAGCATGAATTATCTTCGACAAGTGTTTGAAGATCGACTTATTTCAAAACCCCTATGGCCTCCACGAAGTCCAGACCTAACTCCATTAGACTTTTATCTGAGGGGTTAGCTTAAAGGAATTGTTTACCGAAATAACCCCTTGACAATTGATGAATTGAAGACTGCTATTACTGCGTCAATTGGTGTTATCACTCGTAATGAAATCAATAGAGTCATTGATAACAAAATTCGCCGTGTTAAAGTGCGCTCAGATCAGACAGACATCATTTTCAGCACCTGCTGTGGAATGATGTTTATGGAAGGGGAACACATTTCGCCCTGTTCTCTTCACTCTCATGAACCACTTTAGCGGCTTTCTGTCTGACCTTGACCGCCTCTTCTACCTGATCATCCCAGAAAGGAGATGGATCTTTCCTGCCTCCCTTAGCGAAGTGATTATTTGCTGATTTCTTGACTATGCTCTCAAACATCCGTGTGGCCTTGTTTCAGTTGTCTACATTAC
>JAUYWI010096109.1:0-11879 GCA_034780595.1 Parotoplana pacifica | reverse complement strand
GGGGGCATGGGCAGACCACGCAGTGGCAGGGGAGGGTTGGTGCAGCGGCGTATTTGAAAGATGGCATTGCCGCGGACAGGCGGATCGTTGACCAGGATGCCCATCGGACAGTCAGAATCACGGAGCAGGTACTCGTGCTGTTCAGTGGGACTGAAAAACGATCAAAAGAAATTGTAGCAGTCAGACAAACAAAAGCAAAGGCTCAGGATACTCGTAGGTCTTAGTCGATGATTGTAATAAAATAGCTTTAAAATAATCATTGACACATACAATAAAAATTAAAGGAAAAGGAGGTATCATTTGTTATATTCACTCCTCCAGTTCTATGGTTGTTCCATAAGAAACACTGACATTTTTTTATCAAAGTATACCTGTTTTTTATTATTATTTCTCTTAAACACATTAATTGGCCAGGACCTGCTTTGACAGCGTGAGTGCCTTTTAATAAATAAAGAGGCTTCCAATACTTTTCTACTGAAAATCTTAAATTTTTTTTTACTTTTATGCTTTGATATGAAATATACGAACATTTTATATTAATGACTCAATTTTATTAATACTCTTAAATACATTAAATGGTCAGAACCAGCTTTGACAGTGTGAGTGCCTTTTAATATAAAAAAACAGGCTTTCAAAACTTTTCTTCTGCAAATTTGCTTTACTTCTATGCTTTGATATGAAATATACGAACATTTTATATTAGTCAGGCAATGATTATGCCTGGCTGATAAGGCCCAACAAGGCGAAACAGCTGTCCTGGGCTATCATTTGCGAGTAATATGAATGAGCAGTATATTTTTTTATGATTACTCTTAACACGAAAAACAAACATACCCTAGTCTTTCCCCTCGTGGAGGCAAGTTAACTTGAATAAGACAGAACTCTTTGGGATTGCAATTTTCCAGGCCATATTTCTCCAGAGTCTCTCTGACGACCAAAGCGGCCGGATCGTTGATTGAGAGTAGCAGTGTTTTGTATGGAACATCGGGATTCAAAGTCTAACCGTAAATTTTAAGTGTTCCTCCTGAAAAGATAATAAAAAAGGATTTTATAATAAAATAATTAATAACAATAATAATAATATAAACTCATACCATTATTGTCTATGAATTCTAAAAGCATTTTATGTAAGTTCTATTATTCTAATTGTCGGTTGATTTCTAATTAACATAAATTTTATGACCATAATCAGATAAGAGAATCAGGCAGAGTGCAATTTATTATGGTTGTTGTAATTCAAAGTCGACGCCACAATATCAAAGGCCACCACTTGAGTTTATAACCACCACTAATCCTTTCAATCAATCTAACTACATATTTCAAGTCAATAAATTTCTGCTCTAACTCACCAATCTGATATTCAGTGTTTGAGATAGACATCAATCAATTTAAATCAATTGTAAAATTTAAACAACATGCAATAAATTAAGTTCTAATAGTAGTTAGGTAAATATTTTAATTTAATCCTTATCATGGAGTTTCTTTCCTCTACGGCTCAAACTAATCAACAAATTCTATGGCTTTTTAAATAAAATTGAAAAAAGAAATCGGATGTCAAAAATTACTATCCGCCATATCATAATCAGTTTATTTCTTAATATTGCGGCTAGTATTTTGCAAATATTGACTTGGCCACAACCTGAGAGCAATACACATCTATATTTTATGTTTTGGTACCCAATCCTACGTAGGATGAAGATCTGTGAATCAGCATCAACTAGGGTCGCCCCCATAGCTCTAACTCGGTCACGGTGGAACACGACTTCTCCTAAAAGTTCGCCCCCTCCTGGATTCGTACCAACGCCGGATTAAGAGCTGACGATTCGCATCAACTAGAGGTCAACCCCTTTTAGCCAAATCGGCTATGGAGAAAATATAGGTAGCATATTTATTGATAGTTTTTATAGATTTTTATGATTTTCAGAATTTAAAACTCTATTAGGTGCATTGCTGTCTGAATTATGTAATTGGCGACATTAGTTTGAGAAATATCAATTATGGTTTAAACAGAAAGTAATGAGTACATTGCAGTCCGAAATTTCGAAGACAACAATAGACAATTTAGGAAAAAAATGGCGACCAGAATAAAAAAAAATACTGTCAAAAATTAAAAACCGAAGAATCACTTAAAAGAGAACATGTAAATATTCATTTCAAGATTGATAACTCATAAACGTTTACTGGAGGGAATTTTGAAAGATCACTAAACTGCAAAAACAAAACAAAATTATGTAACAGATAGATAATTACCAGCTTCAGTTCCTCCTTCACCAGGGTTTAATTGTTGTAATTTTTGTGCCAATTTCTGTTGTCGTTTTCTTCTCATTACGTCATCAGGGTTGGAAATCGTTCTGGTAAAGGAACTATCTGGAGGTTTGCTGCTTGACCCATTACTGGCCCCCGAACCGATGCTGTCGCCCCAGCTATCAGCACCATGCTCTAAATCTCCCAACGAGCCTTTCCGTTTCTTCTTCTTGGAGGAAGACCCCCAACGTTTTTTAAAGCCCGAGTCGTCCTGAAACCCTCCTTCATCAGGCACAGAGACCGAGTGTTTTAATTTGTTGTTATTTATCTAAAATAAAAATAGTATACTACTTGAAATTAAACAGTAGTATTAGTTTTTTTTCAAATATTTTAATAGGATTTCATTAACTATGTACTTTATTTTCTTTGTTGATTAAGTCAATCGATTTTCAATAACATTAAAAACTACATAATCTCTGTTGGCATTTATTCAGAAACAGATTTTTTAAAACAGGAAAGACAAACATCTCCTATCGACAGACAATTACTAATAGTTTTAAATTATATTAATGCGGTTCCACCATTTGAATAGCTGGTGGATATAACCCTGTACAGTGGAAGTCTTCCTGTTTTACCAAAATAAATATCACAAGCATGTAACAAAGAAGTCGAAATCCAAATAGCCGAGGGGAAATTTACAAACACTACAGCATAAAGTACACACAATCTATAAAATCAGTTTAACTAAACCTTCAATGGAGTCAAAACTACCAACTTATTGCATATTGTTATAAGCAACATGCACACAGCAAAGAATAGATCACACCAGATGTTGCCATTTTAGAAGAAACCCCTAGTCTTGGTAGATTGGTACTGTGCCACATTGCTCAACTCACTAGCTGATCTCCAAAGTCAATGTTCTTCAACAATGGAGGAATCACAAATTAATCTATAATAGATTGTGTACTTTTAAACAATGCCTATTCAAAGAAAGAATATCAATTTCTTTACTTTGTATCGAATATAATATTATATCATTTTATGAACAACTTTTGTAACAAAATTCAATTTATTAGTTAAAGAAACAAGAAAATGTGTAAAGGAATATGAAAATATGAAAAGTATCATTTAACTATAGACAAAATAAATTCTAAATTTCTGCAAAAAAACGAATCACGGGAAACGACGCAAATATTCCATAAGTTTGATTTTTGACATATGAATTTCTAGAATCTGCAGAGATAATTTGTGGTAGGTATTATTTTACAAGTAGATAAGTATTACTAAGAAAATAATTAATTCATCTATATACATAGATAAACCTCCAGCCTATTTTTTAAACAACAGAGCCAATAAGAACGGTGCCTGCCATAAGTACCTGCCAACTCTATGATCGGTGCCATGTAGCACCCACACCAAGCCGGAACTGCAATACACATTGTATACAAATAATACATAATATGCAAATACAAAGATATATCAGAAAATCACTTAGAAATTTGATATCAGTTTGCCTTGAAAAGTTTGTGTGTGTCAAGAAAATTAGCATTCTACGAGTTGGCGATAAAGTTGGTGTGGTTGAATTTACCCCGAGAGTGCATGCTGCAGTAAAGAGCCAAGGTTGTTTGTTAATTTGCGTAATTAGCCCAATATTGTGATGCATTTTAAAACAAAATGGCCAACATTTTTACTTTATACTGTCAAGAATTAGACCATTTTTTAATTCGTGAACTAAAAATATTAATCTTCAAAAATAGAAAAATTATTTGTTGCTCCGTCGCTATCGTCTCCTAGGGGAGCACTAGAGCCTGATGTTATTAATACCGCATAATAAATTTCAAAACTTAATTTCACGTATGATAACGAAAATAAATTGATTCGCCATTGAACCTGCAGACTTAATTATAATAGTTATGCGATAAAAAAATAATATTCTACCAATTCTACTACAAGAACACTGTCAAAAAACAGAAATTCATAATACATACATAATATGTAAATATAGCATAGTTAGGTCGTATATTCACCACCCAGACGAGTATGTGCTGCTGCTGCATGCAATCAATTAATAACTTGCTTGGCCTCAGCATGAACTCAGTAAATATAATTAGATAATTCAAATAAACCACCCAACCAAGCCAGCTATCTATGAACCTACACATACATAATATTTTGGTTTTATGGCTCAGAGCAGTACCTAATAAGGTTAGATATTCGACCTGATTACCTTCATCGCATTTCCTGATCGCAGACATAAATTATCACCTCTAGAATTCGCTATCACACTGTTGTTCAGAAAAATCAAGGTCAACTTACAAAATAATATACTCGTGCTTCGGTAGCAAGAAAAACAGTGCTGATAGTAGTAGTGAATTGGAACATCAGCATACATACAATACAGTGTTCATAATATGTATATTATGAAAAATATTCACACAATAACCTTTCGCAAAGAAGTATATGTTTTTGGACTAAATTTCATGCGAAGTGTATTAGGTACCGCAGAAGTAAACATCCTCACAAACTCATAAATCAACTCTACATAACATCCTGTACAGAAATTAAGACACAGGATCCTGATTCCATAAAATCTTGAAATAAAAGTAAAGAAATTCTGACACGACAAAGTTCAAAGTCGATCAAAAACAAAAATGTACTTTAATTTTGGACCAGTAGCCTATTCATTGAAAGCCGGTGATTTGGTCACTGATCTAGGTCGATAGTTCATTTTCTCACACTTACTGTATCGTACAAAGGTACCGCCCTCTACCCAATATGGGCGGATAAATACTGGTCTTCGTAGGTGCAGCAAATATTTTTCATCATAGGCATCAATGTCCTTTTAATTTTATTTACAAATTATAAACTGAATCCGGTTTTTACATTTTCTAAAATTTAAATATTCTCAAGAAAGTTAACCCACAAGTCTAACTAACAGCTATCGCGTGTTAAAATAATTCTTCCTGATCACATGCGTGGTTTAAATTAGTCTTCTACTATTACAAAAACATAAATAGTTTCTCAACTATGCTGATCAAGTTAACAAAATATGAAGCTGGGAGGATTTAAAAAAATAATATCACCGTCTTTTGTCTAGCTTTGGTGCTCGCAATATGTCAAAGTATATAAAGTAAACCTCATGGATTTCTCAGAAGACTTAAAAATCTAAAATCACATTACTACGTCATTAAAGAACGCACAAGACAATTGAAAAGTTGTATTAGAAGGCATAAGTAGCTACTAGGTTAAGACCTATCAATCACCAAAGTAAATGATAATATTATAAAACGGATCAGCAAAAAAATATTATCTATCGATTGACATCAGGCATAGATATTCATTTTTCTTCAAATTGTATGCTGTGAAATCCAAATATACCACACCATCTAGATAACAATGAGAATTTAGTACCTACATTTATGTGTACATAATGTTTTGTTGTAACTCCACATTATTATGAGTTTCACACTCTGAACATCAGTCAAGCCACTTTATCTAATTAGATTTTCAATGTGCTCTGATAAATAAATAAATGTGATCATGAACGTCTATTACTCTTAAGAGCACACCGATTCTATTTGATGATCTACCCACACATAATATGCATAGTTGTGACTCATTCATAACAAACAGCAAGTAGGTATCTACGTCTAATTAACAACAAAAAGTAAATATGTATGAAATAAGATATTTTATAAACAAAATCTATAGGAAGGCATTTTATTTTTTTAAACTAACCAACAACAGACTAATATTAATGAAATTGTCTAGTTACTATAGTTAAGCATAAACCAATGTAGCTATTCTTACTATGTATATTGTAATATTATAAGGCAATTGATTAATAATATAGTTCTAGATAGTTAGCTGTACATAGTAGATATTGATTCAAGCAGCCATTTGCAAAATAATATAGTACCTGAGCCAATTCATGTCACAAAAAACAAACCAACATACCACGTGCTAACACAATTACGCACTATTCTGGCTGATAATAGTTTTGATAAACTTTTAAGTTTTCTGTTTTTAAGGATATAGAGATAAGCATACCTAATAACTATGTGTGTGTAAACAAGTTAACATTTTATGTACTACCGAAATTATCTGGATATAATTTCATTATTGAGGAGAGTAATATAGTGGTTACATAAAATTTATGTCATATTCCTTGGTGCAATGAAATCGAAAAACAGATGTAATATGCACTCGTAGGTTGCACATATTGCATTTATTTTTATTCTAATTAAGTGACAAAAATAGAGCCACTTAGATCACCACCAAAATACACTTAACAAAGATCCTTTTAAACACGATTTTCTGAAATACATAATATCTAAAGGATAAGATAAAATTGTTGATGGAAAAACTTGGTGTCTGCAAGAGTCCATTGTAGAGGTAGCGAGATGGAGCTGTCTAAGATGGTGTGGTCACGTCCTGAGAAAGGAGGAGAATAGTGGTGTAAAAAGGGCATGGAATCTCCGAGTGGAAGGGACCAGGGAAAGAGGCCACCCAAAGTTGTCCTGGAAATGTATCGCAGAGAGAGAGAGAGAAAATGTCGAACGGTTGGATTGAAGCTTGGAAATCATGAAGATAGAAAATCGATGGAAAATCGATGTGGCCAGTTGGAAGAATGAGGGTCGGCGACTCCCTATCAGAAAAATATGCAGACCTCTTAAAAAATTAACTGATGATGATGAATATTATAAGATTTAATTGAATATTATGAGATTTGTTTGAATAATATGAGATTTAATTCAGTATTATAGGATTTGGTTGAGTATTATGACATTTGGTTCAGTGATATGAAGTTTAGACAACTGATTGCAATGCTAAGACTTTCACGATGTAGGTATACTGGGTCGACAGCTAAGCAAGCAAATGCAAGCTTTCGGTCCTGACTCCGAACACCGACTACGAACTAAGATGAATAATTTCACTATCAGACTATGTAGAAGTTCAAATATTCAGCCAAGTCTCTAATACTCAATACCGGATCAGGAAAACTAGCAGCACCCACACTACCAGTCCTATGACCTAAATTGTATAAGAACCGTTAATTATAGAGACATTTTTCACTGACCATAATCTAATTATCTTCTTTTAATGTTAAGTAAACTATCCTGCCAGTCATACATAGTACATCATTAGTCTTCTTACAACAATAGCTAGATTTATTAAAGAATTCCAATTTAGAGGTGCTTTGTACTATATTTATGTATACATACAACCCACATTGCCAATATATACGCTTCTCGATCTGTTATTTCTACTTAACTATTAATTTGGTTACTTACATACACACAATAGAAACTAATGTACCCACATAATATGCAATCCATAATGTAGGTAGGAACGCAGCTATTAGTCAGACTAAACTTTATTTCTAATATTCAACGTCTACAGTTAGCATCTTTGTTTAATTAGAAGGTAGGCTACTATCAAAAGTGCCGTATGCACATATATACACACCAGGTTTCTATCTATATAAAGTCGAGCATCTAAAGACTATTATCACAAAATGACATTACTAACTCACACTTGGTAGAGTAATTTCTAGTTCCAAAGTTCAATAACCAGACTTCAGTGAGTGTATCTGCTATGATGAACGTAGACCAACTCGTTCTGTGCTCACACAGGCCGTGTTCTGGTGCTGGTAATTCTCTCCAGACCAAAAAGAAATGGTGATTGACGAAGGAATATCGGCTGCCAAGTACTAACAGCAGTCATTTAGTACGTGCAGATTCGACGTCGGTTTCAATTATTATATTACAGAGCGCCTAACTATGACTCATAAAAACACAAGAATTTCATTTTTAAAACGTCTTATTTTGTAGCAAATATGCGCTATAGACCTAACAAATTACACAATGGAACCAATACATTGCTGTAATTTACATAACTTGAATAGTCGGCCGACAGGTAATTGTATTTTAAAAAGTTCCATCTACAATAATAAGTTGCAAGTTTGAATGAAAAATTAGTTATAGAAAAAAAAGTTTTATCTAAATGAAATATACAAAAGGCAATCTCTGTTATTTAAAAAAAATTCACAGTAGTAAGCGAATTCACGATATGTATGGCCTGAAATGATTCAATTTACAACTTGCATCATGTAATGTACACATTTTAATTCGCTTCTAATGAAAACAAATGAGTCATTTCTACTGGTCAAGAACGTATTTATGATTAGATCAAGCACATGCAATGCGGATAGTAGACACTGAACCACTAACTGGCCATGCACGACAAAATTCCGATATGAAATTTTCATACAACAAAATCATGTAACAATAAAATCAACCTAATAGCCATCAATAAACGACAATATGTCAATGATTACTGCAGAAAATATTGCTAGTATAAAAAATATTAAAAAAACGAAAATATTAATTTAAACTAATTTCGATTAAGATACATTCGGAAAGATGATGATGCATCAAGCTACAATTTACCGACATCTAGTGAAAACACTGCCAAGACCGAACCAGATAGAAACACCTTGCTAATTGAGCTTCAAGTTCCATAAAATTGCAAATTGAATTCAATAATTGTACACTTTCCACTTGACTGACTAAAACTTCCTACCTAGAGTGAATAGCTGGGTATGTGTAATGTGTTGCATGTCTTCTATAGAATCTCAAGTGATGTCACATGAGAATTGCGTCATCACAATGATGTACTATCAATGAGTAAACATTTATCGTTGAAAAATTGAAGTCTGAGCAAAATCCAATATGGTTTCCCATTAACCAGAGTTGGCTGAGCAATATCACTAAAAAATGCGTGATTACAAAATGAGAATAAAATTCATTAAAATAATGGAATCTAAAAGCACTAGCACGAACGCTTAACTAAATGAATATGTATAACATGTAATGAAAACGTTTCTAACATCTGACATCTGGTTGCAAACCGAAAAAAATCAGTCACATTAAATCGCATTTCTATAACACTATCATGTATACATAAATCCATCTGTGCCAAATCAATAGCCGATTCATTTGATATTGAACACAAAAGTACCGTATTCAATGATGGGTACCTACCTGAAAACGCATCTTTTTACTTTATTAATTGTTGTCTGATTACTACATTAAGTAATTCTTCATGTATAATACTTTCTATACAAGTATAACGATACATAAAGTTGGTTGCACCATTTCCAGAATGATATGCATAGCTAAAATAATCTAATTGTTCGTCAGGTAGAATGAATAATACTGATAGTGCCTACAACTGACCGAAAAATTAGACAAATCGGATGACATCAGTAAACACAGACAGCTCTAGTTTGGGCCTACATAGCACCTTAGAGTAAACAATACTGGTGTGGTCAGTATCAGTTTTAGTCTACAATACATAAATGTAAGGTCATTTATTTGTTAATTACATTTTGTGTACCAGGCATTTTTACTTCTGAAATGAAAGAAAAACAAGAAATTTCCCCCAAAAACAGAATTAATACTACACGTATTATGCAAAACATTCTTAATAGAATCTAAACAAGGTAACTCCCAACAGAATGATGATTGACACAATAGAAATAGAAACGTCTTTTTGGAATCTCAAATTACTATGGCAAACTGCTCCGAAAAAAAACATACAAGTAATGTCTACTCTATCTACTTAGCAGGTATGACGACAAACATTTTAGACAAATACACACTAGACAGGCAGGCCGGTAGTATTCGTCAATAGTAATTAATGTCACATTTATTTATCAAAGGTTAGGTGTAAACACGCCTTACAAAGAAACCCTACCTGTACAGGTTCACTTCCATCATTGGTGACCTTCCGGTACAGGTTCACCTCCATAATATGACACATTGATGCAAACTGTGACTGATCGTAGAAATCGAAGTTCGAACAGGCAGCTATGTAGATACGAGTACGGAAATAGCCCTCTATCTGGCTAGAAAACATATTAATAAAACAACATCGGTCTTCTAAATGGTCCATTTATCTCAAACTTAGTAGCAAACCACTGATATTGGAGATTATTTTCCATAAACATCGAATTAATCAAATGTGTTTCATAATGTTGGAGAGATATGATGTTATATTTAATAGCTACTAGTTACCTTCGGTAAGACAAAAAAGAATTTGCGCATTTGTTATGAATCTATTTTCTGGACGTAATTTGAGATTTTGATTCTCATCTAAGGCTGCTAATATACCTACCTATATAATAAATATCTATCTTGGATACTAACCACCAAAGTTCTCGCTAAAAAAACATTTTAAATCTTTATACATGGCAAGTAATTACCTGCATAGACAACATATTAGTCTGATTGAGTAAAAGATTTATTTATTCAGCTTAAATCATAGAATCAGTTTCCATCGAACTTGTTAAAATTTAATATCTCCTTTCTATGTACATATTGTAATTAATCAAAATACTACCAAACTATTTCACATCAATTTGTAAGTTTTAAATTAGTAAAAAAAAACACGACATACAAATAACAAAAAGCTATATAACGCCTACAACAAATTACTACATACAAATATTGAACATCTTGTAATTAAAATACATACATACTTGAAATAACAATCTGTGTAAAAAACGCCTAGTTTTCACATAGGTAATGGAAGAATAATTAAAAAAATAATAAACTAAAATCATTGTTTTATTTAGCTCCTGTTTCTAGAGAAATTCGACGATATGCGTTTATTATACAATAGATATTTACTTGAAAATCACTTTCGTATAAGCACAAGAGAACAACGATTCGTGGATTTCTGAAAACATCAATTAGTATTAACAAATACAATATTCCAACAAAATAAGAGAAGAAGATACACATCATGGAATAGCCACGGAGACATTTTCTCGATATCAAATTGACTACATCGCGATCCATCAAAGATACAGAAATAGTCATGCAGCTATCTTGGAGCTGACAGCAACACTGATCCAACTTAATAGTCATGAAGACAAATTTTGAAGTTCAAGAAGATAAAGCAAAGACACAATTTGGATTTAGAAGTGGATGTGAAAGCCATAGGAACAATACTAACAATCATAGAACGCAATATGCTTCATTGACTTTAAAAAGGCTTTGACAACGTGAATTGGAAAATACACATGGAAACCCCCAAAAGAATAGGAATTGACGGGAAAGACTGAAGACTCGTTCAAGACTTCTATATCAATCAAACGACAGGCATAAAATTGAAAATAACGTATCAAATACTACGGAGATAGGACAAGGAGTAAGGCAGGGATGTCTGTTGCCACCACTACTATTCTCAGTCATACCGAATGCATTCGACAACATCAACGAGGACATTAAGTTAGGTGGTGAGATAATACAAGAAGTACAATTTGCAATGATCAAGAGACAATAGCAGACACTAAACAGGGACTACAACAACTCATAAATAAACTCAAAGATAAACCTAAAAAATACAATATAAGGATCAACGTAAAGAAGACAACGGTAATGAGAATATCGAGAATGAGAAACGACACAGTCAACATTATTCTGAACATTATTCCAACAAGTAGAATAAGTTAAGTCATTCAAATTTTGGGAGGAAAACTACATCAGGCGGAAGATGTCAAGAAGAAATTCGAACTAGAATAGCAATGGCAAAGACAGCATTTACAAAAAGAAGAGAACTTCTAA
>JAUYWI010096098.1:0-11879 GCA_034780595.1 Parotoplana pacifica | reverse complement strand
TTTTCAATGAAAAGTGATTTGGAATTTCCAAATACAATTTGGAAAATCAAAGATCGATCCATTGGGATTATACACCAATAATTATTATCCAATAGGATTAATCTTGAATTTTACGATAGGTGAGCAATTAATATTTCCAGTACTGTACATATTTCTAATAACATATTTTGTTCCTGTTATAAACACTTTAATGGGTACTTTATTAATTTTTCTTTCAGGTTACTTTCTCTATGATTTCATTGATATGATACTCCATAAAAAGGTTTTTAAAATGTGGGAGCTAACATTGCATCATATAGCAGTAAGTTTCCTTTATATAGTATGTAGCAATGTAATTCTGTAGATGGGACTTTAAAATACATCCGATTTTTTAAAGTACATATTGCGTCATTGTTGGTACTTATTCAGTGTTTATTTTAATAAATCATTTTATATACCTATCTTTTCATCATTGTTTTCAACCAAATTATACTGCTGTGGCTGTCTTAATAAAATTTTCGCTAACTCACTCACTAATATGTCCGTAATCTAATTGATAGTGTTTTTATAACTAGGAAATGCAAATTAGGAGAAAAGTTTATAGATTCGTGTTCATACACAACATTTTTTTACAAAGAAATTAAATTATGGGTAATAACTTTTTAGTAATGAATCTTGGTATAAGATACAAAATTCTGTGAATATTAAATATATTTATGTAATTTTTAGATTAAATGGCATTTTGATGTTGCAATGTTAATATTTTCATAATGAATTGTTTATTTTATACATTCTGTACGAAGTGATAATTTGTTTTAATTCATATGCTGTATTCCTTAAGTGAAAAAGAATAGTTTTTGATTGTCTTTGAGGATAAGCTACTTTAGAGAATGCTTTATTATAGTCTAGTTTCAATTATATAAAACAAATTTTTTGAAAGTGTTAATAAAAAATAGCTGATCCGGAACATGATATGCGTAATTGGAGGCTTATTAACAACCAGACTTAATATTGTAACAAATGATGACATCATTTTTTAGAAATCTGGCTGTGAATTTGTTGAGAAAGTAGTAGAACAGACTAGCATGCTGCCTATTACGATGTGATCTAATCAGCAAATATGTAGCCTAAGTGTCCACTGAAAAAGTTAGTCGAGTTTATGTTCATAGTTTTGTTTGTGTTAGGTAGACATGTTTGTTTATCTAACGTGTTTTGTTCGTTTTTCTGATATATTTATTTTGTCTAAAATATAGAAATATACCTTTTGCATTAAGCTTTTTTGGATAAGTGATATATTTTAAAAATGTTGACCTATTTCAACATGACTTCATTTCTCTAAAATGACGGACGGATGTTTGATTGGCCTACTGATTGATTTTGCTATTTCAAACAAGCTGTCTTTTGTGATATCAGTTTCAAAAACCGTCGAAATTTGTTGCCTAATAAATATGTTTTCTAATCGGATGCATCAAACTTGTTTGGTGAATTGAACTAATAGGTTGTTCTAAACATTGACAAAATAAGAGCAATATTTAGTTTTATTTGAATCTTTATTCTAATAGTTTAACCACCATACCAGCGGGAAGAATTTTACAGTCAAAAAGTCGCCTACTTTATTCTCAAGATTATTTTCTAAGATACACACATTGCTCAATATTTAATTTTGTCGTTTGTTTATATGTGGTTGTCAACAATACACATGATAGAGCTTACAATCGAATTAATTGTGATGAGAATCAGTCGTATTTTGAGATCTTAAAATGATTGTTTAAGTTGTGCTGCTTACAAAGTCTAAAGTGTCTTCACATTCTTTAATGTTTACTGCCTACTCAGATTTTCCATTAGCTAGGCTCTCTTGCTCACATGCATTTTTATCATTTAAAAGTCACCCCGTACCAACTAGCCAATGTACACTTATAAAACATCAAAGGACAGTATGCATTTTGGTATTTAACATTAGGTATCTGCGACTGGTTAAACATAAAGCATCAGTTTCAGCTATCTAATGGTATATTTTGTGGCGTAAATACATGTTCTGTATTAGACCTTGAATAAGTAGTTCACTTGCTGGGGTATAGTGAAATGTTGTATGGTCTGATGGTCTGATTTTAAAAATGTGCTATATTTAGATCCTAGACTAATCTGGTCAAATTATACGCATCCACGTTTCGATGAAACATCAGTTGTAGATGACATGTTTTATATTTTAGTCGTCCTTAACTTTAGCTAATATGATGTATATGATTTTAAACTTGCCTTTATTAAATCAGTTGTTTCATATTATTTTGTTTCAGGTAATTTCAATGTTCTTTTACAATACTCTAACAATGCGTTGTATTGCGTATAACATTGTGGCAATTATGGCTGAAATAAACAGTTTTTTTCTACATTCACGCAAATTGCTACAAATGCACCGGTGTCCTTTTGATTCATGGCTCTATCGAATCACGGCTTGGTTGAATATTATCTCATTTGCCTTGTGTCGTGGTTTCAGCCTAGCACGCATAACATGGGGAATGCTTATTGAACGACAACACGTAGACACGGTCTATTTTGCAGTTCTGTGTGGTTCCATGTTCATTATGGACCTTCTAAATCCAGTTCTGTTTTGTATCTTCCTACGCAATGACTTTTTACGTCCAGCTCAAAGACCGGCCAAGGATAAGGCAACCCCGGATAAGACAGCAGAAGTGACAGCCATCTGCAATGACGGTGATGAGGTTTTAAGACAACGGCAGGTTAAATCTGCAGAAGACAATCAAAACAACAACAGTGACAATTACTCTCTCAAATCTTCTTTGTGGCCTTCGCAAGCGGAGGATTTAATTTCCACTACTTTAGCCTATAACAATTGTACTTTGGAATAAACTTATTAGGATTTTTATTTAGACTGTTTTTTTGTAAATCAATTAGAGTTATTACATACCCCTAGATTAATGCTAAACTCACATGGTGGTTTTAGTTGACATTCTAATACAACCAAATAGGTGGTGATTTTAACTTGAATTGATTTACGAACAATGTTTAAGAAATCTGCAATGGTAGTATTTATCTTGAAGTTTAGGCTTTGTTAGCTCAAATTATGCTTAGCTGCTAGCGTTTTCAACTTTATTTGCTAACAAAATTTATTTCTATGTGACAATCAACGAGCATAGACATTTTATTTATTAGTTTTTGTAGCACTCACTACAATTTATAATTTTGTTGTTGGCAGAAAAGTAGTTAACTTTGGACTTTTATTGAACACTGTATAATTATATAATAATGAAGCTGAAGATTAAATTGACATCCTTTCAAACAGGTGGTAATCTTTTATAACCTGCCACTGTTTAGTTTAGGCAGGTAGTTTTGCAGTCACATTTTTTGTTTTATTTCTTGGGTGCAATGTATGTATGTTTATCAAACTGTATTCTTTGTATTTGATTTTCTAAGATTTTGCTAGGCACTTGAATAATCGTTTATTTAAAAATTTATAATTATTCAGACTAGTTTGATTTGCTTAGATTTAGATAGAATGATCTTTTATTGATTTGGTGTCGTGAAAATGTACCTGAAAAGTACACGAAGAAAATCTAAAACTAAGTTAATGGAATTTTTAGATTGATAATACAGAGATAAGCAAGAACAACAACAACATAACCTAGCTTTATTTTACCAAAGGAGCTAGTTATTCTTTACGCAACTAAATTTTCACATATAGGTATACTATGAATTATTAGAGAATGTCTAGTAAGTTCTTTTGGTCTGATCATTAGAAGCTATGTTGGTGACGAATGATTCAGAGACTGGAATTTTTAATAAATTGACAGACAGATATGTACACGCATACTTATCATTCTTGTAAAATATAAAATCTGCTTACAATGATTGGATAACCAGTGGATTGAAAGATATTCCATAATTCATTTCCTATTTTGTAAATGAATAATTTTTATTTGTCTCTATACTGTATTTTTATTGCCCATTTACAGACTTTAATAGTGATTTAAATTTGGTTTCTCATATATTACATAGATATTGTTTCATAGAGATACCTAGCCAGTTTTATGTGTGTCAATAATTTTGACTTCTCTTTTTATTTGTTTGGCGAATAATGGAATGATCTATTTTATGTGGGTAAGCACGAAGAAATTAATTAGAATATGGAATGATTATTATATTTCGACTGACTTGGGAACTTCCCATACGGCCTCAGTGACGTGTTTTCCATGAAAGTCCATAAACATACCATTGGATGTGGTTGGAGGCATGAATGCTACCATCCCAATGAATGACACCGTGTATTATGTAGGTGTATTTTATCAGATTTCAAAATGATTACTCCATTCTGATATATATTGCTTATTTAATATTGTGCATATACATAATATCTATACTATATCTCTATGGTAGCTATTAGGCCATATTTGTTAAGGTACTGATCATTATTATTGGGATTGTATATAATCTGTGTATATATGTGCATTTGTATATTCTACGAACACTAAAAGAGGTATTGATAATATTCGCTAGACTTATTTCTGTCGAAATGTCTCACTCTTATACTTTCATTGGACATATTTTTTCTTTTATATCTGCTCTATGATCTACAACTTGTATTTTTACTATTATAGTATATATTATAACAATTACATATATTGCAAATCATATAAGTACGTACCTATGCTTTTTAGTGCGATCGTGTATTACAAAATTATGTCTGTCTGTCATGGTACGCATTTTTTGCATAACACCTCAACTTTGTTTTGTCAAGAGACATAAGTATGTATATTGGAATATAATCAGTGACTTATGTAGTTAGGCAATTGACGATTGTCTTCGATGAAATTTATAATTTTGCTATTTAAAATAATTGTTATATGTGCTAGCATTATGTAATTGGCTATCAAATGAAATAATGTGTGCATTTTCATGCTTTTATGAGTCTTCCTTTTTCATCACCAACTAAATTTTCTTTATTAGACCACTATTCAGTGTACACGATTTCTGTGTTCTGGTATGGTGGTATGATTAAGCTTTGTATTATTCTAAAAATATTGAGAACGTACGACACAATGCACGTTTCAGCAATGTAATAATAGATCTATTAGTGAACTGAGACATTTTACATTAGAGGTTTAGTCTGTATTGTTTACTTACTGTATAAAACGTCTCCATTTTGAGAAAGTTAGTGTAGCGTACCTATGCATAGTATGCATTTTGAAAACAATTTGAGTAAAATGCTTATATTTTAAGAATTTCATTTAGGTAGGTGGATATTATTAGTAAACTATTTGATTAAAGAGATCATAAAGAACATTTACAAAGTGGAGAGAAACAGTCAAATAAGTCATTTGATTTACTAGCGCTAACGTAGTGTACTTTAGGTAATTTATCTAAAAATATTTAGTTTTCAGTTGCCAGAGAAGTGGGTACATTGTATATGATACCCTTTTCTGTATATATATTTTTTAGTTAATCTGGTTTTATGGTATTTACACATATTATTACAACCAGATTTGTAATAACAAAGACAGATGAAACCACATTTTGTGTGACTCGAGAACTACGTAAAAATGACACAAAAGCCAAAAAACGCATCAACATTTTTAAAGCACTGGAAGGAACAACATGAGGACAATCAAAAGAAGCAATCATTTACACATACAAACAATTCATAAGACCACTCATCAATTATGCCTCATCCATCTGGATCCCAACATTATCCAAAACACATGTAAGCATATTACAAACAGTACAAAATGCTGCACTCAGAATAGCCACAGGATGCACTCTACCCACTAAAACAGATCTCCTTCACGAGACAAATGTTCTTCTCATACATGACCACATGACACTCTTAATTACACAAACACGCCCAATTACACAAATCAAACAATCCTAATAAATATCATCTTACAACATCCCAATACATACCCTAAACGCAAACTTAAACAATATCATAACCAAGCATAAACACCTACTTCCACTAAAAACATCACTTGACCTAGATGATAATACCTACAAACAAACAATCAAAACAATTCATACAAACGTAGTTTCAGACTATTCAACATCCTATCCAAAATCCAATTCTCAACACTCCTCCTCCTGGTATTAGTGAACAGGAATAAAACCTCTCGAGACAATACAGAACTATACTTGCACAGCTACGCAGTGCCTCATGTCTTTTACTCATCAATTCCAAAACAAAATAAATTCCAATATAGCCAACAAATGTCCATCATGCAAGCAATCACCCCACAACACTTTACTCATATTTAACTGTCTACATCATCCAACACACTTGAATTTCTCTGACCATGGTTAAATCCATCAGGGACAATCAAATTCATAGCCCACACTGGGAGGATTACTCTTTTTTTTACAAAGGATAGGGGCTACAACAACAACACTTGCAAAAGTGTAAAACAGTAGGTAATAAAAGGCTTAGTACTGGATCAAAAGGCACTTAAAACCACTAAGTTCAAAACAATAGTATAAAAATGTTAACAAAAGTTCGTAAGTTGTTATTAAGAACATTGTATTTTATTTTAACAATAAAAAACATTAATAGGAGTAATAATTAAATCAAGTAAACGACGAGAAATTTCGGTTATAACCAATGATATAATACATTTTATTAGTAAAATATTCACTCAGAAAACATTTTACGTCTATTTCTTTTAATAAAAGTTTGGCAAACCCTAACTAAATCAGTTTGCATGGCACGATTCATGTTCATTAGTATTAGTCCAGAAAGATCTTCCTCAACCATTGTGTTTCGCACATAAAATTTTTTAACTTGCCGAAGACACGAGAAAGAACGTTCTGTTTAAAAACTTCCCACAGAGAGTGCATCCAATTCTTAAGATGGTACGAATGTACGGGAAAATGTCTTCACCTGCATGTTTAAGGCATTCGGCCAGGTTGATTGAAATGATCGGTGTAGATTTTTTGGATTTCCAATATAGTTGTCATTCTTTAACCTCGGCCCGTAGAGAAGAAGTATGTGGCATCTCTGCTTCTCTGAACATTAACTCATTCACAACCTTATGGACATTATCATCCTCGGTGATTGCTTCAGAATAAGAGATAGGATTTTGGCACCTTTTTTATTTTCTGGATGGAATTAATTTTTGAATTCTGCAGAAAGAATTGTGTAGATAATATTGGAAGCATTGGCTCTGTGCATTTGTTGAACTTATTTTGGTGCTCTTGGTACTGTGACAGAGGCATTAACACAAACTGCCAAATGCTTGGCATCTTTATACCACTTATCAAACTCATCGTCTACCTATGTCTACCTTGATAGTCGCAATACATTTCTTGGTGTCGTCTATCATTGACTAAAATACTATCATGGATCCCAAGTTATTCAAATCAACACTCACTCATTACAGGGGCGCAATTATTAGTAGAAAGGGGTCCGAACCTCCTCTCTGAATCCCCCATTTGTTCTTTGGTCAGCATTCAATGAAATATTGAAGCAACTTTCAGTTGCTGTCAAAGATTTTTAAAATTTAAATTCTGATGTTATCCTTAGAGATACAGACATAACATATTCACTAATATCTTAGATTTTTCTATAATTTAACAAACTTTATGTAGGTATATAGATTGTACTTAACTCATTTCTCTATATTATGGAAAAGACTAAGCAACATGTCTATGTTAAATAGTAAATAATTCATTACTTCTTACATTGATGCCTAGTTTTTTCTTATCTATTTATGATTATTTCTATGCAGCATTGTATGCCCAGTTTTTTTCTTATTTATTACTAAATTATACGAACTTATTGAAGCAAGTAGTATATGAAATGCTAAAGATCATCTCCTTCAAGAACAAATTATATAACACAAATATTATACACAAAAAACAAACAAATAACTTAAAGATTGAAGATCAAATAGGTACTAAGAAATGATTTTAATAAAGTTATAATTATATAAATAAGGTAACTGACTCTGCAGCAATAATTCATAATAATATTAAAAGGTTGAATAAACAGTTGGTCACGAGTGTGCATATATGCTTTTTGCCATTTATACCGGTTTTGAGTGCTCTCCAGAAAAAGAATATAATTCTATAATGTTAGAAATCGCGTTCATTTCATCACTACTTCTGAAATATTTAGCTACTCACAATAAATGTAAATCGTTTAAGATCACGCAATACGGATCTCAAAGATCTGCTTGATTCATTTGATCCGTGTTCATTATCATCTGGCGTTTAGTGAACATATGATGAAACTTAGAAGCTAGTACATTTGAAAAAGTTCATTTGTAAACTGCTATATCAAATATTTTCCACATATTATGCTGCGTTTAGTGCTAAATACATTTCTGCTTGTGTGAATATTATTTTTCGTTTCTCTCATTTTATGATCTTTCGATCTTTCGTCACTCATTTCAGTAACGAAAATGAAATAAAAAATATTCCACGAACGAAAAATCGCTAAAAACGTTCAAAAACAAATATTTTAAAATTAAATATACCCCTATAATCAGATACCTGTACAAAACTGTTCACTTTTGAAAATTAGAACTTGGTGAAAATACAAGTAGAAACTAACTTACTTCCTAATATTACTTTTTAGAAAAATATAGAACTTAGTTAACTAATAGTATTATAACCTATCTCCAGCAGTTTGCTGTGGGTATAACAGATTAGATTAAGGCAAATTAAACAGAAAATATTTAATTTAATTTTGTTTTGGATTTTTAATCATTTATTTATTCAAAAATTATTTTAGATAATTTTCTTTTCATTTTTGCTTGAGAATATTGAAAAATATCTGAAGAATTTGTAATTTAGTCAGGGTTGACAAAGAAAAAATTTCACTGGGCAAGAAAATTTTACTACAGGACGATATTAGGTTGAAATGTGCATTATCAATTTTTGTGTCAAGAAGAAAAAGAACAATGTACTTAATTTCACTACTAAATATTCAATAGTAAACAACGAACACTTATAAATAATTTTTGAAATTGAAAATTTTATTTTATTATATTCATTTATCAAAAAAACAATTCATATTTTTTCTTATTCATCCTTTGATTTAAAAGCAGTGTCATCAAAATATGGCATAAGTTACCTGTGTGGATCATAGAAACTGATATCCTTATCTCTCTTTTCATTTCTTTACTTCTCCGTGTGATCTTCTCCACAGTCTTCACAAGTGGAGTCGTTAACCTTGCATTTTGCTATCTTCCCTGGCTAGTTCTCTACCTTCTCGTTGGCGCCGGATTTCAAAGTAGAATGTAAACTAATCTTGGTTTCTTGAATAATGTTTAAAGATTTGTTTAAAAAACAAACTTCAAAAATTTCCATAACAATGTTACATATTGATATTTGATAGCATTTTCAAAATTCCTGATTGACGTAGAATATGAATTTTACGAGGACGAACACATCAACAAGGGACAGTTCACAATATATTTGCAAAACAAATGGTAGGCCCGCTCCAGAGTTTTTTAAATTGCAAAAAAAAAACAATACGACAGGCTCAAGGATTAAGAACTAAAATGATTACCCATAAAAATAAACAATTTTTGAAATAAAAAAAATTAGTTTAATATTTAATCATTTATTTTCTAAATTAATTTATAATTTTACCTAGTATAGCAAATTTAAAAGAAGAAACATATTTTGTGGATTGTTTGTAAAGTAATTCAGGTATGAAGTAAAATTTAAATGAGTAAAAACGACTTTAATTTAAAAGTTATTTACAGGGCTGGAAGTAAACAAAAGTGAATAGCTTAGCCAATAGCGGCGGATGGTTAAATTAACCCAACTTATACATTTATATGACATATAGCTACAGCTCTAGCGACAGCTCCAAAAGAATATAACATTAATGTAATGTCTCTATTGCATTCAGCTGCAATACGGTTGTCTGCTAGTGTAAAATCTTTCGGTTGAGGTTTCAATGTCGATGTTTTGTTATCATTTTTTACGTTTTTGAAATCAGAGAACAGTTGCTAACATCTGGTTTCATCAATTTGATAACAATTTTTAATGTTGTCAAAATAGTTTTAAAAGAATTATTACTATTGATTTTTGGAATAGAGAGTTCAGAGAGGTTAGCTACCGTGTGTGGGATAATAGAAATGATCATTTAGATATTAAATTATATAGATATCTGAACAGGAACCGCTACCTCTCATAAGTGATAATGTTAGCGCTTTGAAACATATCGAAATTGGTAAAACACCAGGAATAGATGAAATTCCCATCTAACTCCTCAAACAAAGAGGTGAAACTACTGTTGATATTGTGTTGTGCGATCTGGAAGAAAGGCAAGTGGCTGCAGGACTGGTGTAGTACTACTCATTTGTCTATTTCCAAGAAGGGTGATCTTAGAATGTGTAAAACCCACAGAACTCTATCCCTTATTACACGCTAGTAAAGTTCTTCTTTGCATAAAATCGGAGAACACTCCAAGACAACTAACAACATCCAAACAAGGCTATGGTACTAGAGACTAGATAGTCAATCTCCGAGTTCTAATAGAGAAATTCCGTGATTGTGTCTCCAATTCTAAATTATGGAAAACTATGATTCAGCTAGGATACCCAACTAATTTAGTTGGCCTCGTTGAGAACTTTGCCGAAACCAAAGATCCGCTGTGATTACAGAACATTGCAGAACTGAATGGTTTAAAAACAGTAAAGGTGTTCGTCAGGGCTGTGTTTTGTCACCTGACTTATTCAACATATATACAAAGATAATTTGCAGAATTTCAGATTCTGAAGACGATGGAATTCAGATAGGAAAATACAGAGTGAAAGCCCTTAGATACGCTAATGATAAGGTCCTTTTTGCAGATTCGCAAGTTAAACTTCAACATCAATTAAACAGACTTGTAACCACCTCTGAGGAATACGGCCTTTACCTAAATGGCCCGAAGACGAAGAAATGATTACAGGAAAAGTGCATCAAGATGTTAATTTCTCATGCAATGGTGAACAAGACCAATTTACATACCTTGGTGTTGAGTTCACTGAAAACTGTGAATCAGAACATGATATGTGGAAACGCCTGACTATGGGAAGAAGAACATTCTTGAGTCTCAAAACCATTTGGAATAACAGAAGACCAAATCTAGGCTCCTTCACGCTCCTGTCTGGTCGATATCTTTGTATGGCAGTGACGATTGGACGCTGTGGAAGACTGACATTTGGAGTATTGACGTTTTTTAGATGTGGTGCTATAGGCGTGTACTCAAGATTCCTTACACCTAGCAGCACTATCATGAGAAGGCTCAAACATCTTAATCATTTCTAAGGAAAGAGGATGATAATGATCACCTATGGAGATGCTTGACCGCCTCGCTAGTGGCTTGTTTAACACGAGCTCTCCATCTAGAACGATAATATGCACTCTCTGTTGCTTCTTCCACTGTGCGATCGCCACGCCATTTCATCACATTATCGGAGTATTGAGTGATTGGGCGGCCTTTTTCCTGTTTGTTTAACTGTTGCTCATGACGACGGCAGATGTTCCCGTAGAAAATCAGCTTCCGCCTCTTGACATTTTTCTTGATACCCAGCCTATCTAGGATATTTTGATTGGTATGTCTTTCAGTCCAACTCACTCTCTTTTTTTCTATAAAAGTACATCTCCGCTGCTTCAATTCTTTCCATGTCTTTTTTCTTTAGTGTCCAAGCATCTGGTCCATACGTTGCAATTGTTTTATTTATTTATTTATTAGGTCATCACAAAAAAAATTGCGTTTTTTACTAAATTATTTTTAAAATGTATTTTTCTTACTTATTTCACGCATAAATTTATATCGATACATGTCGATGGTTGCTGTCAACTTTGATGGGTTATCTTACTTTGAAGTACTTGAGAGAAATGAAACAGTAGACTCAGAAGTGTACACAGATTTTTTGGATAATGCAATTGCTTCA
>JAUYWI010096087.1:0-11879 GCA_034780595.1 Parotoplana pacifica | reverse complement strand
ACATATTTACGTGTATTTTGTAATTAGGTTTGTTTTAATTATGTTTATTTACTTGTAATGTTTGAATTTTGAAAAAATGTACTTTTGTTACCATAATCCCATTGAAAATGTTTAATTTTGATTAAACGAAACCGGTTTGGTCGGTATGCTATGGAATTTTGTTTTTTTTATTTCTTCTCAAAAATAATTTATGTTATTTTTAAATAAAATTAAGATTAATTACAGCACTACTTGCAAGTAATATGTACTTAAAATATAAATAAAATAGCATTGATTATTTTTTTAGGAAAAACATTTCTCAGCAATTTTTTTTACTTATTTGTAACACCAACAGAAAATAATACTCTGAATTTTAGGCAAATAGAATACGATTTTTGACAGATTGGAAATTAACAATAGGAAAGACCAATTAGGTCCTCTGGTGGGCTCACGCGGGGGGTGGGGGGATTAAAACGCACCAAATCTTAATTTTTGTATTCTCCATGTTCGAATTAGTCTAATATAAAATTTGGCGTTTGTGATTTAAAAAATCCATTATCACCTCCAAAATCACCGTATACTCTATATAATCTCTATTTCTTGACCTACTTATAGTAAGAAACCGCCCAAGTTGGTGGGCACCCCGGCCACCAAAACGCTGGAGGAAGGGAAGAAGTTCACAATCGAGATCAAAGTCGAATCCGATACCGAACCAACAGCCAGCTGGACTTTCCAGAAGCAGACTCTGAAGAGTTCCACCAAGTATACGATGGACACCCTCAAGGAAGACAAGTTGTTCGTGATGGTGCTGGAGGGTGACAATGTAAGTGAACAAGGTTTAACAAATAGGATTTATGAATTTTGAGATGAGTAGTTTTAGTATGCACATAGGTTGAAGTAATTTCTAACAATACATTATAAGATGACTTTAGATTTAATTATTGAATAAACCAACTTACATATTATTGGTTAGGTGTTGCTAGAGATAACGGAAACCTAAATCTTTCTTTAACATTAACTGTGACCAATTGCCTTCTTTACAAAGAAAAAATGTCTCTACCTGCAAATTTGACTAAATTCAATCTTTGGTGAGACATATTATTGGAAAAAATAAGTTGGTAGATATTGCCTTATCCCATAAGGATGTTTAAGCGAATCAAAGCAGTTTTTGCGTATCATAGAGTATATGATTGTCTGTCATACGAAAAGGACTCATTTATTTATAATACAATTGACCAACTGTAAAGTGACCCATCGTCTTTATTCTCACTAGTTGCTTGTTTTATGAAACGTTTTCTTGAGTCAAATGATGAAATAATGTAAAGAACTTTTTGATAAGTTTGCAGGCACCATAGCACCAAAGTTTTAATCTCTTTTATAAAAGTATAGAATATTATTTAGGAAAAAATATAGAAGATGTCGTTAAATTTTATTGTAAAGTGAAACGATATTTGAAAAAACGAAAACAATCTTGCCCGAGATTCGTTTCTTAAATAACATTGACCTTTTAATTAAATTAGGATTCTTTTTCTATGTATGCAGCAGTAGCAATAATTGCGCTAACCCATAGGCAAAAAAATTATGATTAGATCTAAAATGTTTATGCCATTCTGTTAATTACTAGTTAGTGCCTTGATGGAATGTGGATAATGATAGTTAGATACCAATTCATATTGATTTGAATTAGCTATAATTTATTTTCGGATTTATAAAGATTATAAAATGCTCTTCGTTAAATTGCATAACAACAGGTCTTAATTTATTATTATTCAGTAGATATGATACCTACTGACAGCGGAAAAAATGTCACATTTCATTGATCATATCATAACCAATTATATAATATGTGGATATAATTAGCCCATCCTATATGTGTACCTATATAGACATTAGTGAACGTTTTATTTTATTGCATTTAACAGCAATGTATAGGAAAACTTCTGAACGAAGGTCAAATGCATTGCACAATTTCTTAATTCCAATGTAATTTTCCAGAACATAACTACGTCTGACATAGTAATTGCACAAAAAGTGTCGATTTATACATAGATAGAGAAGCCTACGATACCATCATGAATCTTATTACTAAAAGGACATCTACATAGTGAGGATTTGGGTTGTGAATATCCATTTAGGTTTATATTCACAACTTCATCGGATCCAGTTTATTACCTACATAATAAAACAGCAGCAGCGGCAATAAATGAATCAAAGGAAATTATAAAATCAAATTTTAATAGTACATGAACTTAACATGATTTTTGCGGTTTTACACGTTTCTTGTTTGTGAATAAGATGCTCATATCTATTATTGGTTTTTCAGGCTGCTGGGGCCATACACTTGAAGATTTGCAGCATACGAACGTTTTAAAACAAATTTGTTAATGACTGTCATTGTCAATAGTTTAGAACTTACAGTGGATCCGTTTGTCTTTGTTAAACATTAAATTTTAGCCTTCAACATGCAGATTCCCAACCAGAGCGGTTCACGTATGATGTAAATGCTGATTTGCGTAATTGAACCAATTCAAATTCGTCATCAGAGCGGATTTGGGTCTAGGGATTGAAAACTAAACTCTCTTACCATTAGATTCTTTTTCTGCTTAATGATCTATTTTTAAAAAGCTTATCGCATTGAATTCTCGTTAAAATTTAAAAAATCCATTTTAACAACATTCGCTACATGTATCCAAACGAGAGGGAAGCTAGATATATCCACATCTTCGCAGACAGCAAGTCTACCGTTGAAGCCCTTAACCAATGTCGCCAACAACATCACCAACGACATCTGGAAAAGGTTAACGCCGTCTATCCTGTTAACATCTCTCCCCGGTGGGTACCTTAACACTGCAGTATTGAACTCAATGAAGCCGTTGATCCCGACCGAAGTTAATGTAGCGTGTAACCCTCCCCCCCCCCCAGGAACGTGTGGGCATTGTCAGTGACACCACAGTCAACTCCAACCATCGTACCAAAAAAGAGGGCTGGAGGAGCTGCAGTACTAGGAGTAGGTGGGAAGAGAACCTCAAGTTCACCTTTATTGACAAAATCTCAAAGGCAAAGTCAAATGCAAAGAGATTGTGACTTTCCACCAACTAAGGAATTGGCATTCCACTTCCACCAGTACTTTCTGTTTAAAATCAATATCATTGGTAGTCCAATTGTTCTGGTATTCCTATAGCCTTAACTAACATCGTCCTCTCTTTTACCAGCTATGAGAGAAATCGCCATCACATCTTGTCTAGCTCTAGGACTAATATTCGACTGGAGGATATCAACTAACGACCTACTGTTTGGGAATACAAACTGAGCAATATATTAATCTGATACTTGTTACTGAACGAAACATGACAGAAAACATGTATAGGCTCCAAAATCTGTACATAACAGTACATCCAAAATCATAAAGCTTTGCTTTTAGATTATGCCTTAAACTTACGTAATAAAAATCATACGTATTACTTAATAGCGTGTGCATGCATTATGCTTCACAAGATAAATCAGTAAGTTATTTTTATTGACCTTGTTTTTTGTGCAAATAGAACAAATTGCATTTAAATGGAATTTTGTTTTAGCTACTTAGCTACATCTTGAAGAAAATTTTGATGAATAACCATTAGATGCTGATGACGATGAGAAAAAGTGAATTTAGTATGTGTGACATATCATCCACAATTTAACGACTTTGGGATAAAACGAGGACAACACAAAACGTATACTAACAACAAAAATGTGCATTTTCTAATTTTGATTAAATTATGTTTATTTTACTAAATAAAAAAAACGTTTTCAATGGCACATATTAATTTTATTATAACTGTATCAGAGTTTGTATCTCCTAATGAGTTTTCTGCACAGATTTCAATTATATCTACTATACTTTTTCAGAGGCTATATAACTTCTTTAGTTTTCTGTCTGATTTAAATTTTCTACGGGCTTCTATTATTGTTTTGCGACAGAGCAGACACATAAGTAGCTAGGTATACCAGGCTCAAAACTGAAATATTAAAATGTAACCCGCCTTTAATGTTTCTTTTTGTTAGTTTGGATAATATTACCCAAAGATTTAAACCTGTACACAGCTGTATGTACGATAGCAGATACGATCATAGCTTTATAGTCTGGGTAGAAAGAACTAAGGCGTCTGATCAAAACATTGCGCAGTACTAGTAGATTTTATAGTGCATGGTGTATAATATGATAAATTTACATATAGATGACAAATAGTTTCAATGCTGGATGGCATATTATAATAAAATTGTCTGTTATACGACAGGAAAAACGCATAGAAATTCGAACACAGACAGGCGTAGTAAAATCCGTATTAGCCATCGCAACAACCTAACGGGAGGTAGAACGCTTGCTTTTAGCAAATTTACCTTTTCTGAAGCAAGGCTTGGTTATTATTAGGTCGAAATAGATGACAGACTGTGACCTTGAAGGTTCGCAAGAATCTATAAACACAGTAGTGAAAAGAAACTATGTAAAATAGGTATCACCGGCTACCGATCTGTGAAGTAGGTATGCCAAGTCTTGCTAGCAAACGTCAATACTTGGTAATCATTTTGTTTTACTTACTGCATAACTTGTGTGTGTTTGTTACATGTAGGGGTGGTGATACTACAGACTAGGCATGGTAAATGTGCTTTGCTGTAGACTTAGCAGCTACATAGGAAGGAGAGTTCACGCTCTACAAGAACAAGCCATGTGTGTAGCTTTTCCTGGACCACGCAAGGATGGATATATTTGAACGAAGGAAGAGTTGCCCATCAGATTATGTTGGGTTAACTATATTAATAAATATACATTTTAGTATGTACCAAATTCCTAGCCTGTATAGCATTAACTTTTATTATGTCTTTGTTGAACATAATATACTATTATACACATACATATGGCATGTTGTATATTTAGACAACTTCTGGACGTATTTTCACTAAAAAAATAATTATATAATACACATAAGGTCACATTTTTAACAAACCAATTTAGTCAGTTAGATATTCGAGAATAGAGGTTGCTAAATATTTATATCCCATTTTTTAGACGACTATGTACACTTTTTTACAACTTCCTTTATACTGGGACACACTCAATTTAAAATTTTAATTGTCAATTTTCTGCACTTTAGTTGTGTTGAATAAATTGGTGTAGTAGTTCTGTCTGATATATCATATTAATTTAGAATGTATTAGGTGTGACCTATTAATTAGTCTTTTTTAACTGTAAAAAAACTGCGTAATTCTACAGTTATTCTACATACAGTTTTATTTCTCCATGTTTGTTTAAAAAAGTGAAACAAGTGGCATATGCGGTTCACTTTTAGTTCACGGAGAAAGATCACGGTCAATACACGTGTGACATCACAACAGAGGCCGGGAAAACATCAACTAATGTGGAATTGAAGTTGCCACGTAAGTAGTTAAACATTATTCACACCATTGTTTATGAATGCCCAAAATAAGAGCACCTACTTTTATAAACAAAATTAACATAACTATGGAAAATAAAAACTACAAATAATTATGTTTCATTTGCAATTTGAGTATTTTGACACATAATTTTTATTTGTTTAAACCTTATTGCATATATGTCTTTTGTAAAGTTTCTTGAAATAAAATATTGCATGTTCTGAAAGTATTTTCAAATATTTTAAAAGTCTCTTGAAATACCATGTTGCCTATGTTGACAGTATCTTGAAATAAATTATTGCATATGTCGAAAGTATCTTGAAATAAATTATTGCATATGTCGAAAGTATCTTGAAATAAATTATTGCATATGTTGAAAGAATCTTGAAATACTATGTTGCTGAAATAACTAATCATAGTATTTATTTAATTTTATAGCTAAGAAAACTGGCGGTGGCGGTCTTAAACCGTAAGTACTCATAATATTCAATACATTATCTATGTAATGGAATATGCAATAATTAAACAAATTTCTCCTGTTTTACATCAGTTCATTTTTTATTGGTGGATCCACCTCGGGTCGCATGCGGCGGATCACAGCTATTTCTAACTATTAAGCCACACACGGTGTAGTCATTACCCATCGGACACCTCGGGTGAGCGCAACACACGGACCGTCAAATGACAACCTCTCCACGATCCTTGGGCTAAGACCGGCTCCTATGGGGGACACCTTGACCACTTATCTGGCGGGTCGGAGGTGGGTTGTCTAGTCTCTGAGCACTTTCGAAACCCTGTCCACCAAGTAACTTAAATTGTGCGACGACTGGGTCTAAATCCGAGTACCTCCCGATCCGGAGTCCAGCGGGTTAACAACTCGGCTACCGTGCGCTCTGGAGCAAATCGTACAGTGGTTACAAATGAAGTGTAGTTATTCTGTTCACCTAATAATGCGAGAGATATTAGATGAAAAGTAACTTTTTATAAATACCGATTATGATACTTTACCAGCTAAAGTAAATATTAATTATAATTTTCTATGAAGTTACTTGCACGAGGAAGAAGTATCTTTTTATGAAGTTCATTTATTTTAGTCGTACGGATTTTTACCATTGTTCAGTTAAATTTAATAATACATTTATTGATAAACCTCAAAAGCCCCATGAAATACTTTGGTTTTGCTGTTGAAGTTATTTCCATTTTGGCATATTTAGTTCCATAAAGATTTCTGATTTTATGTCGATGTTCCTTTATGGGAGATTTTTTATACGTGTAACTTTGAATTATCTTATTATTATTTCAGAGCCACTCCAAAAGATGGAGGAAGCGTAAGTAATATTTGAATTTATTTTTTCTAGTCTATAGCTCTACATAAGTATAACTGTTCCAACTACTACATATAATTATGATAGGTTGTAAACTTTTGAAAATGTCACAAGTTACGAGCAAAGTTAATGATAGCATAATTTATTTGCAATAAAACGATTATTCAGTTTGGGCAATTTCTAGGTGAGGGTAACTATTTTAATTATCTTACAGTACCGTCCATTCATACCTCCTAATATGTATTATCAAGCTGAAGTGATCTAATTTCTCGAATCTTAATATATTAGGTAGGAAGTTTAATTAATTAATATATTGGCGGCTTCTTCAAAATGTCTATTTAGAATTACTATATATTCTTGGCAACTCATTTCAGATCGCTGATAAGTACTTTATTTTATCCATGTTTAAACGCTTATTTTTGAATGATGATATGAATTAGATCAGACAAACATTTTGCAAAGTCTAGTTTAAATAGTTCGTAGTAAATCGACAAACTGATGGTAATTTGTTTCTGAAAAAGACCTAAGGCTGATAAGACAGATCCTATAGACAGGGTATACCATTTCTACATTGATTTTATTAGTAAATGGTTGCAAAGATTCAAAATAAATTACTTAAAAAAAGAAGACGATGCTTTTTCAGAATGATACACAGCTATTAACACCATTGATTGGCCTATCCATACATAGAATATGATTTATGTGATAACAGTAATAATAAAAAAGGTATACTTTGATTAAAATATATACAACTTATTTATATTACCCGCTAATGATTGTCCAGGACAGCTGTTTTGGCCTTTTTAGGCCTCTTCAGCCAGGCACAATCAGAGCCTGAGCAATATAAAATTTCGTATATTTCATATTAAAGTTTTAGCATTATCATTATTGATTATGTCATAATGTTTTTATTTGAAAATTATTTTTCATTTGATTGATACGCACGCGCGCATGCAAAAATCAGGTGAAAGTCGCCTGCTAACTATTATGTTTTCCTGTTGTCCTTACAGTGGCAAAAATTATGTCCAATATTAGTTCAAGAGGCGACACCCTAACTTAGTTGTTAGAACTTATTAAACCAAGTTTGTTTTCATAAAATAATATTGCTCTCGGTCTGTATTGTCAGTGAAGTTATTTCAGTTTTTGTTTGTATATGGCAGCTAAATGAAATGTAGATTTTAGAGAATTTACAAAGTACACAGAAAGATATTGAAATTTCTGAGAGATTTATAAACATTTCTCCACATTAATGATAATTAAATTAATTGAAACTGCTTGCCACTATGTATTAGTTTAGAAAGTAATCCGATAACCTGGAAGCTATGTTTTAACATTAATCTAAAAGTTTTAATAATAAACAACTCACGGTTTTACTATTGTTACTAGTTTAATATCACGCTTATCCTAGCTCTGAATATATTTACAGTATTGTAGCCGATTTAGGTTACTTTCTATTGTGCGACAAAGAAAAATAAATATTATGATGTTTGTTAATTTAATAGTTCATATTTCTTAATATTTAAATTATATGGGTAGTTTTTAATTGTAAACTTTGTTTTTGGTTCAAAAAGTTATTGCCATTTCAAACAGATAAAATAATATGCTAATTTGTCGAAATTTATCACCGTTTGCTGTTGCTATTTAAAATAGGAGTCAGATCAGAGCCAAGCGGAAGATGAGAATGATAGTCGCCACAGTAGTCGCCAAAGTAGTTGCCAAAGTAGTCGTCATAATAGTCGTCAAGAGTGTCTTCAGACTTATGACGAAGACGAAGAGGATGATGAGGACAGTTTACCTGAATTACCGTTTTTTCCTACCACACCTCGGTCCCCGTTAGAACAAGAGGAGTATATGATGTTTATGGAGAGACTAGTGAGGCTGATAGCTGCCATTTGGCCCAATGGTGCTCTAGTTGTAAGCCTCATCATTTCCGCAACGTTGTTTGGAAGACTTGACCAATTGAAAAGTTACAAGCTTGGTCATATTGGCAATAAGTAAATTCATATTAATGGCAGACACTGAAATTTTACATTTGATTTCTCTTTTAAAGCTGCTTGATTAATTTTACATAAAATTCAATTTTGTTAATTGATTTTTCAATCAAATTATGTTCAACGTAGTTAGGGAAGGGTAGAAAAAATATACCAATACCTGTAAATGACATAGGATGTTTTGCCAAATCGTGGTAACATTGTCCTTTTAACCAAAATTTAAATTACTCTTCAATTACAAAATATATCTATGGTGAATGGAATATACTATTTACTAAGTGTGAAATTGAATTCAGTAAAATAAATATCTTTGTGGATCTCTCGACCAATAGGAATGAATGAACTTATTACATATTTGAAAGATAAATAGGATATTGTTACCTTTGGGACGTTTACTTGCTTTTAATGTCTCATCACCACATTTTGTAAACTTTTCAAATTTTATTTTTGATAAAATTATGCTTAGTTACTTCTGAACAACACCACTTTCGGCTTGCAACATTGCACCATTATCTGGTCTACTCCGACCGGTTAGCCGAATGATGTGGACTTTGGTTGTGGTGTTGGTTGGAGTAGTGCCCAGCGCTGGTCTGGTGTGATTCATCTAATTCTGTCTGCTTTGATGTTCAATTTATTTTATAGGATTGGTAGCTAGGTTTGGTGTCTATTTTTTTCAAAATTATAATTTTGTTTTTATGTATATGTGAATATGTGTAAACTCATAGGGTACCTATAGGACGGACAAAGGTTGATAGCGATGAATTTTCTGACTTAAATCGTTTAGGCCTTAGCATTTCATATCTCAAAATCTACAGAATCAAAATATTAGGGAAGAATAAATAAAATTGATTCAATAAATTTCAAAAGACTTAGTAATTTAAATTGACCAATAAGATCAGTGATTCAAATTAACCAATAAAATCACTGATTTAAATTTATAATAAAATTAGTAATTTAAATTGACCAATAAAATCAATGATTTAAATTGACAAATAAACAGAAATAAACTAAAATTTAAATTGTTCAAACAAAATGGGATTCTTTTTATATTTGTTTGTTTTCATTTATTCCAGTATTTATTTTGGTTTCTGTATTCCAATAACTGATCTATTTTATTGTATTTTGATTTTGAATTGTTGTCATAGTATAATTTTAAAATATGACTGTATAAAAACTATTCAAGATATCAGGCCAATTTTAAAATTTGTTTTCAATGGGCGACATGAAATTTTATTATTTCTAGAATGCCCAATTATAATCTTTAGAAGGACACATACCTACATTTATTTAAAAATTAACTTGTAAAATTGCAGTAGGTACAATAAACAGCCTTAGATGTTGACTTTCGGTAGTCTTTGTGACGGTTATAATGAAATTAGAGGTTTAAAATGATCTACCATGGGAATTTCTAAAATATATGGGTTCGGTAGTGTTTGAGATATGATTTGGATTTTTAACACAATGATTTTTTTTTCTATAACTTTGCTCTAGTATTTTTCATAATATTTACATGTTAAAAATGTGTAGTTTTTTTTCTCGAAACCTTGCTGAAGAATTTGTTTTGTTTAACACTCACTAAACCTAGTTTACTCCATTAAACCATAGATAGGAGTATTTTGCATTCGATTTTTATAGTTTTTGGTGGCCTACATGTACTGATATTTTCTTTAGAATTTAAGACTAATTTTTTTTAGATTTTGTGTAGCTATGCTAGCATAATAGTGCACTGCTGATTTCATCATTTATTTTCCAGTTGCGGTGAAGTGACGTGCCGCTCATGCGCTTGGCTGCCATGTTGTAAACATTTTTTCTGTCTGGAATAGCTACTCATTTCTGGTGTAATTAGCCTTTATTTTGCTGAGTGTTTTCATGTGTGTAACAGAGGCATGTGATTTTTTATTTTTGGCTTCTCAATTAAAACCTATTAGGTCGTAGGAGTAGGTAGTAAACATACTTTCAAACCTATCACCGACCAACATAGATAAGACCTTAATATACGCCATTTATGGTAATGAAGAATCATATCTTATTCAAAATTAGAATTAGAAAAATGATTTAAAAACAAAACTAAGTAGTTATTAGATTTATCAAAATTTGAAAGTGTGTAACAGTAACTATGTAGCTGTTAATATTCTTTTCTAGGTACCTAAATATTTCAAAAGATAAATCATGATGTCCTTTACAAAAAGAAATAAATTCGATCAGATTAAAATATGAAATTTCAATAAATGAAAAGAACGAAACTTTTCCTCAATTTAGAACCTCGTGTTGAGAGGCCAAGTAACCTTAGATCTGATTCTTTCAACATCTTGGGGAACATACACGGCCATATATCTGCGATGTTATGATTCACTTGCTTGTATTTTGTTGCTCATCTAGGGGGCTGGCAGTCGCCGTCCTTCAGGGGCACTTTTAGATCCCAAAGCACTGGAAGAAAACATGAAGAGCAGAAGAGATTCCAAGGAGCGACGACCTTCAATTGCAGAAATGATTCCTGGATTTCCCAACTTAAAGAAAACAGAAAAGAAGAAAGAGGTAGGTGTAAGAAAAAAAAACGTTCCATCTGGAAAATTTAACTTTTTGCTACTTTAGACAGTTGTATTTAAAAGGGGAATATAAAACATTGCCATTTCATTTCAAGTGGCAGTTAAGAGGTAGATTTAGGTTGTCAGGTTTATTACTATGTCATAATAGTGAACCAGACTTTTAATATGCAGTAAAGGTCTTTGTAGTGAACAGATTAAATCGATTGCATATAATATGGATAAGTACAGGGTGTATCAGAAGTAACCGTCGAACTTTAAAAAAAGAACAATGTAACAGTAAACACAGAACAAAACCAACTGATAGTAAATCAAGTGTTAACACAACAACCAAGAAATTCTTTACGTAATCTCTCAAAAGAACTCGATATAGCATTTGCTTCTGTTCAACGAATAATAAAAAAACTAGGGTTAAAAGTTTGGAGACCACGATTAGTTCAACAATTAAATGATGACGATTTCGACAGGCGATTAGAGTTTTGTGAAAGATTTGGTGAACTGTTCAATGACAATCTTAATGTCATATGGACAGATGAAGCTATTTTCAAAATGAATGGCCAAATCAACCGACATAATTGCGTGTATTACTGTGTCGACAACCCACACGAAGTTTTTGAAAAATCAGTAAA